>VZTY01022725.1:34442-71336 GCA_013400935.1 Turnix velox
TGGCCTTCTTGGCTGCAAGTGCACACTGCTGGCTCATGTTGAGTTTGTCATCAACTGACATCTCTTCAGAGCTGCACTCAAGCCACTCTTCACCCAGCCTGTATCTGTGCTTGGGCTTGCTTCAATCCAGGTGCAGGACCTTGCACTTGGCCTTTCTGGGAGAAGGTGCTGTACAGCTATAGGTAAGGTCTGAGCACTCTGGGGGGCGGGGGGGGTAGAAGGAGTAGATGCTTGCAGTGGATCAACAGCCAGGTGGCTCCAGGTCAGTTAATACATAAAAACAAGTAGGATCTAAATAAACCAGATAAGTAGATTAGTGTCAGTCATTGTGGCTGCCTGTGCTAGTGAAGAGCAGAGCAGAAATACCTCTTCAGAGGAGTTCAGGGGTGAGAGCACCTCTGGATGCACAATGCTGTGTCATATTAAAAGGAATTTTAATTTTAATATGTCATATTGATGTGTCATTTTACTATATCATATTAAAAGGAAAAGCGAGTAATCTGCATTAGGAAAAGCTCAAAGCAACCATTAAGGAGGGTAGTTAGTGTTGGATGGCAACATACCTGGTTTGAAAAAAAAAACCCCAAACCATGCCATTTAGCTTTGTTAGCCAATTTACTTTCCCAGAAATCCATCTAGCAGAGGGAGAGAAAAATGTTATCACTCTACCTGGCACATAGGGCCACAGCTATGGGTGGGGGTGTTGAAACTCTTCTATTAAAACGGTTCTTTCTCACTTACCTATAATTGAAATTTTTCAGGCTGAAATTTTCCAGGTCTAATCATAGCCCAAGGGTGAAGTAAAAACATTTCATTGGGAGCTGCTGAGCGCTCAGCACTTCTGAAAATCGGGTCATTCATTTAGATGTCTTAATATATACTTAAGAGCTAATTTTAAACACCTCTTTTTGAACATATTGGCCTTTCAGTCAGTCTTTTTCACCCACTTATCAATGACTAATTTACGTGGATTTGCATAGCTGCCCTGTATTGGAAATGCCCTGGCTTTCAATTTATCTTTTCTCAATCATTTTGAACATCAAATTTCTACATAGTGGGAGCCACAGCTGGCCAAACAGGAATTTTATATCCATTATGTTTTACAGGCAGAAAACTTACAACTTTCTGGGTTGCACAAAGTGATTTTTTAGGGCTTTTAGGATTTTAATTCTTTTAGGGCTTTTTTAGGATTTTTAATTCTGTTTCTGACAACATGAACTCTCCAGCTGACGGAATCTGACTCCGTTTCAGAGAGTGTAGAAAAATAGTGACTCGCTTTAAGCAGTGCTCCCACAGGAGCAGAGGCTTTGGTGAACACCTGGAAATAATTAATAGCTACTTTATTTTTAAAATTAATTAGCATATGATTTAATTTAGTTGACCTTCAAATGAAAATTCACTCCTTATTAAGTGCTAATGAATTAAAATCAGCGTATTGTGCACAGAAACTTTGCCATGATAGCATAATGGGGAGCTCATTCGTCATCTGGACTAAATCTGGTTCTTTATTTTTATCTTTTTTTTTTTCATTTTTCTACCAGGAAACCCTATCATTAAATCAGGTTAAACAGAAATTGGTGGGACAGGTAGCTGGGATGAAGATGATGAATCATAGAATCATAGAATAGTTTGGGTTGGAAGGGACCTCAGGGGGGCCTACAGAAAGGCAGGGGTAGGACTTTTTAATAAGATATGTGATGGGAGGACTAGCAATAATGGATGTAAATTGGAAGTAAGTAGATTCAGGCTAGATGTAAGAAAAATTCTTTCCTTTGGGGGTGGTGAGACACTGGAAGAGGTTGCCCAGAGAAGATGTGGATGCCCCCTCCTCAGAGGTGTTTAAGGCCAGGCTGGACAAGGCACTGAGCAACCTGATCTAGTGGGAGGTGTCCCTGCCTATGGCAGGGGGGTTGGAACTCGATGATCTTCAAGGTCTCTTCCAACCAAAACTATTCTATGATCCAATGAAATGCATGTAATTTAAAGGATTATTTTAGTGCGAGTTGGACCCAGAGGCAGAAGGTCAGCTTGGGTATCCTATTGCTGGGTTTTATTTGTTTCTCCATATTTTAGGCTTTGCAAAGCAGCTGTAAACAATGTGCCTGTTGCTTCTGATTTTTTTGTAGAGGATGGAAATAGATTCCTGCAGGATTAGAGGTGCAATCACAGTACCTGGCTCTTGAGAATCTTTAAGGTCCCTTCCAACCCAAACTATTCTATGATTCTATGAACTTGAAGATCATCGAGTTCCAACCCCCTTGCCATAGGCAGGGACAGCTCCCACTAGATCAGGTTGCTCAGTGCCTTGTCCAGCCTGGCCTTAAACACCTCCAGGGATTGAGGGGGCATCCACAATCTCTCTGGGCAACCTCTTCCTGTGTCTCACCACCCCCAAAGGAAAAAACTTCTTTCTTATATCTAGTCTGTAAAGTAATGCGACGATTGGTGCAAGAAGGGGCTGACCTCCACGATCAATATGATCTGCCAGAATCCGTTTATTGTGAGCATGAGACAAGCTTATATACAGTGATGGCTAGTTATCAATGCTACTAACATACTGATTGGTTACAAGTTACATTCTTGCATTAATTTCAGACCCTCCTCTTAGAGTTCTTCTGCCAACACACACAGCTGTACACAAGTTCTTGTTATCTTGTTCATTCTTGACTCCTACTTTCCCAGACCATCAGGACTCTTTCCCAAAACAATGGAAGACACAAGCAAGCTCCAAGGCCTTCAGGCGGCTTGATAAGATTTGCCTCAGGCTCTGAGCTGAGCAGTTGTTAACCCTTTGTAGCCTGTGCCCATACTGCAACAAGTCTGAATCTACCCTCTTCCAATTTACATCCTTTATTCCTAGTCCTAGTCCTCTCTTCTCTCACATATGTGCACATGAAGACATATTCCTTTAAAAAAACATAAAATAAGCACATGTTCAAGTCAACCCATGGCCCTAGACAACATGGTCCATTTAAAATGAGTTTCTTAGTCCCAGCACAATCTCCCAGGGACAGGCACAGCAGACTGAGTGCAGCCCGTCTGATATGTTTTATCTCCTGCATAAACATTAATGACTTTAATCACTTTGTTCTGCCCTTACACTTCATAAAGTGAAGCATCTCCAACTTGAAACAGGCAGTGTATAAAGTGTCTACTTCCATATGCACAGTAATGAAGCACTACAAAGGTGCTGCCTTAGAGATGGCAGCTCTCCCAACCAAGAGCTAATAGTTATGCATCCAAGTTTTCAAGGGTAAAATCACAACATTTCTTTGAGGTATTTCCAGACAGTGGGAACAGAAACTTGGCACAGCCTGGAATAAGTGGCTACCTTCACAGCATAACATCAAACATCTTGATGTTCTTGGAATATGATTCTTCTGCTTTTACTTCTTTTTTCTTTTTTTTTTAATTGAGGACAGACAAAGCACTCAAAAAATTCTGTCTGCTCAAAGGCCAGAGGCAAACTGGACCCATGTGGGCTTTTTTAACTATGCAGTGTCTTTCCTATTGTGAATAAAAGAAGAGATGGACTTTCATATTACCATGAGGTTTGGAATCTCACAGTAGGTACTTGAAGCCACTCATACCATGATTCCTGCACTGTTCCATGAACTCACCATGAAACATCCCCTTTCATGTTATTTAAAGATTTCAAGGCCAGATTGGATGGGGCTCTGAGCAAACTTATCTGGGGAGAGGTGTCCCTTCAAGGGCTGGAGGGTGCCCCTGGGTGATCTTTAAGGTCTCTCCAACCTAGACAAATATTGATGACAAGATGCTCAAGGAGAACATCTGGTGATGAAAATACTGTTCAAGGCTGACTGATAGCAAACATCTCTTTCCTTCAAAGGATGAGGAGGGAAAACAGGAGGCAGGAAGAAGTGGCTCCCTGCCTCTCTGGAGTTGTGATTAAATTCACAGCTTAAAGAGGTGAGTCCAGAACAGTGCTGAGCCTTGGTAGCAGTGTGGGACCAGCTTGTCAGTGATGCCCATGCAGCAACATGATCTAGTGGAAAGTATCCCTGCCTATGGCAGGGTGGTTGGAACTAGATGATTTTTAAGGTCCTTTCCAACCCAAACTATTCTATGTTCCCATCCATCCCCTTTTTCTTTAAAAAAAGCTAATAAAAACAACTCAGGTAAGAGTAAAAATACTGGAATTTCATGGTAGCATGCTTCTCTGTTTTGAATATTACCACCAATAACAGATTTCAATGTGCTTGCTATCTTCTAATTCCAGGAGTATAAGAAAAAAACCCCAAAACCTACAAGTCATCTCTACTTAGAGTCAAAGCACACCAGAACTGACATTTGAAAGACTGCATTTCCATAGTAGGCTTGGAAAACTCCCTCTCTGAGTGTTTTAAACTATGCATTTTGGGAACATTTAGCCTAGACTTATCTGACACAAATCTCCTTTCACAGTAATTAGGTGGAAGGACTGGGGAAAAAAATATAATTTCTATAAAGTGCTTTGCATCCAGTTCATTTAGTTGAAGATAAACTGCAGAAATGAGTGTGCTCCAGAACCTGGCAGGTTTTTAGCTGTGTTAGCTCAGTGGGCAAACAATTTGAAGGCTGAAATTTATTTCAGGAGCAGCAGGTGTTTTCAGAAATGCCAGGATTTTGTGAAAGTGCCATTTCCCAAGCACTCACAAGTTTTTTGTAACTCTAGTGTTCCTTTTAAAACAACTAAAAATAAAAAAAAACGGAAAAGTTGAAAGTCTACTAACGGAAGTCAGCATTAAAACCACGGCCTGGTGGTGAGTTAAAAAAGTTGCAAGCAATTTGCAAAACATGTTTTTCCTGTATTTTCAAGAGTTCACTGATAAAATAAATGGAGGAAAGTTTGTCTCGCTCCTTTTTCCCTTGCCAGATGCTTTCTATCTTACTTTTGAGGAGAGGTAGGACATCAAAGAGAAACTGGCCTTTGGATTTCTCAGGGCACTACCTCTTCTGTCAGCCTCTCAAGAGAAGAGGGGGAAACATTATTCTCAGGCTATTATAGGAAAAGACAGACCTACAGCACCACGATGGATCCTTTCCTGAGAAGAGACAACTAATACAATGGGTCAAAAAAACAAATGGAGTGGCTACACATAGACATGGTCACTGAAAAGCAAAGCAGAAGACACAGGCTTTGTAGTCAGGAACAAGCACTCAAAGCTACACCAAAACACTGACTGCAGACAGGAAATAAAAAATCCAAGCTCAGAGCCTCACCATGACCCTGGCATTACAAAACACAAAAACCCCATCTGATGGAGAACCTTATAGATACAAGATGTATAAACAGGCCAAAAGTCAGTAAAAAAAAGAGAAAGATAAATGAAAGACAGGTGATCACCAACTATACTGGGGCTGAATCTATCATTCTGCCTTCCACTAGCCTTGCTATGACTTCGATCTGTGAAGATATCAAAAGCACAAGCCAGTGCTCCAGCAAGGGATGGTGGATTTCTATTTTTTCTTCCCTGCAGGATCAATCAATCAGTTAAGAAAGCACTTAAATCAACCTCCACAAGGCTTTGAACTCATAATCAGGTAAGTATGCAGGCTTGGGAGCCTGTGTCTCTGGAATAAAAGGGCAAGATCTCACACCCCGTCACACTTATCTAGAAAAATGAGAAGAGAGTCAAGCGGCGAGGCTGAATTACACACTCAATCTTTTGAAATAAATAAGTTAATGGATGTTAATAATTATGTTATCTCAGCAAAATGCATTAAAATTTTAGTCTTTCTTGAAGGCTGCACTGAGGGGCTGTATTTATTATAGATAGCATAACTGCTTTGAATTACCAGTAGCGAGCATTTTATAAATCACCATGTGTTTTATAATATTTCCTGACGTATCTCCTCAAAAATGCCAAATCCTGTAGACTGGTGCAAGCAATTAATAGCCTGCTATCATAAAAGTATCAAAACCAGTTTGTCTGTGCACTGGTTTCTGCCTGTAAACTAACAGCTCCCCAGGAAAAACCTCAGCTTGAAACATTTAAATTAGATCATCTCTCTTTCTTGTTTCCTAAACTCCCTGTCATTTGGCCCCGTGACACTTTTAAATATTTATCACAAACTAAATGATCTGAGTGCCCAGCACAGTCTGCACAAGATAAACATTGCTTTCTCCCTCTCAATTATGACTTCATCTCCTCCTGTCTCCTCCTGATGTGTTTATGGCTATTGTGTTTTTCTTTTTCCCCTCATCAGGAGTACAGGGGAGCTAAAATTGCTGAGATAGATGTGCCCTCTTCACTTCATGCCTGTGAGTTGCCCCAGCAAGCCCAAGTTTTGGGGCTTATTTCTGATATGTCATGTAGGATATTCTAGTATTAGCTCTCTAACAAGAGGACTCAGGAATTCAAGGCATCTCTCCTACCAGCATAACAGCTGGTGCCAAGTGCTTCATTACAAAGACTGTTGTAAATGAAAATCCAAGCATTTACCTATTTCTCTATTGTTTAGCTGTGATTTTGGCAATTTCCAGACAAAGGGAAATAAGGCTTTGTAAAATGGCCTCTTGGGAATGGATACTTTGAAATACAATTTACAATCTGTACCTTTATCCTCACTCAGCTCTGTCTCTTCTGATGATAGGCTGGCTACAGTTGAAGGTTTTGTCTCATCTATAGGAGCCAAGGAAATGAAAGAGAAATTATTCATTAGATAGCAAACTGATGAACCACTTCACTGAAAAAAAGAAGTGTTACCCCTTATTGAGGCAAAATACTAGACCTGAATTTGATTTTCTGGGCTTCTATCTATTCACACTCACTGGCTATTACTGGTCTGATTGTCTTCCCTGAGCCAGGGGTAAACTTACATTACCACAATGCCAGATCAAGTCTATATTTCAATTTCTCATAATACAGAGAGAGGAACAGCTATCAGTTTCAGGCTGCTCTGGCTATTTGCTTAGTGAATCCTTTTTTCATTTAATCTATCTATTTTGAGAAAAAAACCCCCAAACAATTAAGCCATTCTTAACTCTAATCACGCCCATGAATCCCATTGGAATCAAAATGATTACATGCAAATGCTTTCCTGAAAATAGAAGCTTTCACCAATCAGGCCTGAAATTTAGCAGGTCCCTGAAAATCTGTGGCTAAGATGCTTTTTTATTGGTAGAGTGTGCAGGTAAAACTAATAGATAAAACCAGTAGCTGAATTGAATAGAATTTTTGAACTTTCCCTGCTACTTTTTCTTGGCAATTTTTAGAGTCCTAAAAACCTCTGTAAGTCTCTGTTTTCTTTTCTAGCCTTTCATTTCTTTTCTAAAGACCTGCCTCTGATGATTCTGACAAAATGTTTTTCCTAGTATAGTCATGGAGTATTTTTAACTAGCTTGAAACAAGAGCTCTCAACCACCTGCCATTTTGTTTTGCCACGTGTTAACTGTGAAGTTCACTGATGATAGACCAGAGGCCAGACTTTAAAAAAGCCACACAGTAATGGCTGAAAAAAAAATCTCAGGCCAGCCTTTGTATGCTATATCTGGCTTTTTCACTACTCTATAATAAAAAAGCATAAATCTTTATGTAACAGACTGGGTAAGAGTCCAAGTGCCCACTTTTTCTCTCGGGTTTCCTTTCACAATATTGAAGTGTGTAATTTGCAATTTGTCACACTCAGGTGAAGGTCATGCCTCTTTGGTTCAGAAAATACAAGTAAGTTCTTGTAACATTTGATGGGATTGCTCCTTGCAGTGATCACTCATAGTGATTAGAAGCATTTTAGGTGTACAACTGCCCATCTTGGAAAATCAAGTCATTTTCTGCTCCCAAGAAAGGGCACAGAAGCAGCAATCTAAAAGCCACTGATGATGATGTTTTGTCTCCACAATGAGCAGAGCAGAAAGCAGCAGCAACTCATTAGCTGGATGTAACTAACTGGAGGTAATTGTACACCTCTCTGTTCTTGTCACTATGTGAACCAGCAGGGATAATTGTGAAGCCAAATCAGTTTTTTTCAGTAATGCTGTGTGCCTGTGGCCAAGGAGATGATTCATGGGCTACGTGTAGGCACGAAGATATCTTTAGGCGTGCACCTAAACGGGAGTTCCTGAAGTAGGATGTTTTCTGGATTTGGGATCTAAACATGTCTGGGTCTTTTCTTTGACACTCATCAACAAAACCCAACTACCAGTAAGAGATAGGAAGAGAATGTGCATCACTGCTCTGATAAACCAGCTCTGACAGCTTGTAACACATGAAGTCATAATGACAGTTTGGGGAAAAACACAATGCATTACAGTAGCAAAGTTGTAATTTAGAGAGGTGCACATTTCATAATTCTCTTGGGGGAAATGAAATGCATCTCATTCAAACTGCTGAATGAATCAAAGTACAAGGGTAATACACACCCCATCAGAGGGAACGGAGTTGACAAGCACAATGGTCTGTATTTAGCTTCTGCAGACAGTAGGATAAATGGATTTAACAGGAATCTCTGCATTTGGAGTCAGGAGCTGTTAGCAGTACCAGATTTCAGGTGAGCTGGAAGCCGAGCACCTCTTGGTATAATTAAAAGCCCACTACAGCTTGGGCAAAGCTACACATTTCCCTTTTCAGAGATTCAAGAATCTGGATTCAGACAAAGCAACTCACTCCTCCCTTCACCCTGGTCCCCTTTGCCTGTAAAAATATGACTAGCACACCAAAGTGAAAAAATAAGGAGAGGAAATGTGGCTGTCCTCCAGCTGCATGCTTATCTTGGGGAGGATAAAGGGCCTAGATCCAATGTTTGCTGAGATCCTTGGGAATTTTTTTTTAATTCTGTAATAGTGTGTCCCTGTGGCTTCACCTCCTGCTGCCTTCCCCATGGAAGGGAAGGACATAAAGAAGAGGTGATAAAGAGGACATGAAACATAGAAGGACTTCAAGCACTTGCAGACAGCATCAGCTGTTAACACCTAGCTGCAGAAGGCTGACCTGTGGAGTGCAGGGAGAAGTGCTTCACTCCCACATACACACCTCCAAGTTCATAGGAAATAAAAGGAGGACCTTTATTAAATGAATTCCTCATCTGGAAACAGCTGCAGTGCAGTAAGCAAACAAGGTAAGTCAAGAATCTAGGCCTTCTACATTTTTTTTGCTTCATTTTCCAGTTGACCTTCTTCAGCTTTATTTTCCCTATATCAAAACCAATCTTCAATTCTGATTAAAAAAAAAAAGTTCTGAAGAATGTCATTTAATGCTGCAGAAGCATTAAGTATGTATAGGCAACATCCTGCCCTCACAATGAGGAAAAACCCAACTGAAGAAGAAAAGAACTGTGCTACATGTAATTCCACAGTAAAAGAAATCCTTAAGAAATGAGAGGATTTACAGGCATTTTGATTGTCACTTCAGCTCTTTTGATAACTGATTAATTCTACTTGTCTTTTGCACTGAACAGAGCGGGATAGGATAAAAAATACAACCATAAACAGAAAAAAAAATTCTATTGTTAACACAGAGTGACATATTTTAAGATATTGAACTCACTGTAATTTATAACATGCCATCTGTAAAACCCACGGCTCCTGAACCCTGACATTCATTTGCAGCAGATGCAATATCTTTCTGTATGGATTTAAATCTTCATAACCCCTCAGACTTGTGTAGACAATTCATTAAAATCTGAAAATATCCTTTAGAAGTGCAGTTCCCATCAAAGGAAATGTGCTTCCTCCTCCTCCATATTGTCTTTTCACCCATTTCTAGTCTATGCAGAGAGATGTTTTGCTGTAGACAGGGGAAATTAGGTATTTCCAGTTAGAGGATGAGCTAGTTAGGGGTAGTCCACCTTAAATGGATAAGGTAGAGCTAGAAGAAGAAACTCTGCGTTCCTGCACTGCATTATATTAATTCATAATGGATGGAGTCGTGGTCTCTAATGGGAGACTTGCTCAAGACTTGAGCTAATCTGGTGAAAATGTACAAACATTTAATAGCTTTGACTAAAGTTATTGTTCACCAATGTGGATAAAACCCAAGAAAGCCCTTTAAGGAACTTGGCACAAACCTGCTGCTTGGCTCTGGCCTTGAATTTCTTTGGTGTTTTGCTTCTCCTCCTCTGTGCCATCACCACCTATCAAGGATAACACATAAACATTATTTACAATATGTCTCTGTATTGGTAATAGCAGCAGCAATATAAATTGTAACCAGTTCAGCACGAGCTGCTAATTTACAGCATGGTGCTGTGATAAAAGGGGGGAGATATAAAGGGAATCTGAAGAAAAAACCTGCAAACATAAACAGTTACATTTAAAACAGTCACATTTTCACATCTCAAGCAGAGAAAGAGAGATTAGACCAAAGATTTTTGTCTCAATAGGCACACTGCAAATACCTGGGCACCACATAAAGGTATGTTTCCCTAATTACTATCAGAAATAGGTAAAATTATCTTGATCTCAGTCTAAGTGCATCATAAGGATTTTTTTCCAAGATTATTTTCCTCTAGTAACATTTCCCCTAGATATTTGATGTGTTTCTGAATTGCAGAACTTTTTGATGCCCACAAAGGGAGGAGAGGAGAAAGGGGTAATCACCTGGAATTAATTTTAAAGCCATTTAACTGAAATATGAAAATGTACCCCAAATAACTGCAAGGAGGAGAGCAAAATAAACCCAAGGAAGCTTTGTGGGACTGAATGTAATTTTTTCCCACCTTTTTTTTTACATTCACATCCATTCCAAATATTCTCCACTACTTTGCATTTGCATTCACTACCTATTTCATTCCTTCCAGCTCTCTTTTAGGAAGGTACCAAACAACGAATCATCTCAGAGAAAAAGAATACCCTGGGGAAAATTTTATGGACATGAGGATCAAGCTCTCTTAACCTTTGCTTGGCCTTATTAGTAGTGTATCAGGAAGACTGCATTTTCAGCAATGGAGAAGACTCTCTTAGCTTCATAATAACCTCAGAGGCTGCAGTGCAGCACATGCTGGATCAGATGTGATGCCTCCACTCCCTCTTTTCCAGCATGGCAAGACAGGCAGGGAGAATAGCTGAGCACCAGACTTAATGAGGCATTTGAAAAACTGACTGCTGAGCAGATACACTGGGAGAAAATAAATTCATTTCCCAGCCCATAAATGCCTTGGTAATGACACACAGATTTTTTTTAATTTTTTTTTTTCCTGTGATCTTCACTGGCTCCTGATATTTTCTGATTACAGATTTTCTAAAGCAACAGGCTTCAAGTTCCTCGTGCCTCTACCTTGCTTTTTCACTTAACACATGGAGTCTGGTGAGGAGAACAGCAGTAGCCCAAATGCAATTAGGGGGATGGAAGAAAACCAGAGAAAGCATGTGTTTTTCAGAAGCAAAGGCACATCTGGTGGCACACCGCACGCTGCTAATATTTAAAAGCTGAGGTACGATGCTCAACCCTCTTTCCAGCAGGCAATACACCCCGGCATCCAGCAGATGGGACTAGTGGAGAAGTATTTCCAGGCTGACCCTGCAGAGAGATGCTCTGGGAGGAGAAGAGACAGAAGCAGGAATGTGACACTCCACCTGAGAGAAGAGAGGTGCACAGGGAGCTTCTGATGCCCATCAGCAGAGACTCAGGCCCCCTCCTCACTGCTTGGCAACTCTTTGTACCAATTTCTAGTCTTAATGGGTGATTTCTGCAGTGATTTCTTAGCACATCATAGAATCATAGAATAGTTCAGGTTGGAAGGGACCTTAAAGATCATCGAGTTCCAACCCCCCTGCCATAGGCAGGGACACCTCCCACTACATCAGGCTGCTCAGTGCCTTGTCCAGCCTGGTCCTGAACACCTCCAGAGAAGGGGCATCCACAACCTCTCTGGGCAACCTGTTCCAGTGTTTCACCACCCTCACTGTAAAGAATTTCTTTCCTATGCCAAGTCTAAATCTACCCCCTTCCAATATACATCCATTGTTTCTGGTCCTCACATCAGATATCTTATTAAAAAGTCCTTCCCCTGCCTTTCTGTAGGACCCCCTCAGGCATTGAGAAGTTACTATAAGGTTCCCCCTGAGCTCAAACTTGTAAAACATTGCACTACATGGATGACCAATATGGCTGTTTTTTTTCCCCCTTTCTCCCTTGAAAACTAAAAGTATTCTTTTCAAAATCAACATTCAGCCTGTCTACAAATAAGTAAAGTGCATGGAAAACAAGTTAGCTGCAGCAGAAGGTAAACTTTTCTCTCCCCTTTTATTTCAGATCAAGCTTTGCAGCAGGAAATTAATAAATAAAGGGGGAAAATTAACAACTAAGGGGGGGAAAAAATTCCTTTGCATCATCAGGATGCATTTCAAAGGGATTAAGTCATCCAGCTCAGGAGGTGCAGAAGGGAACAGTTTGTTCAAGACAATCCTGCAACACAGCAGTGGAGTGACACTTGAAAAATCCTTACCACTAGGTCAGATCCAAAGAGAATATTGCATCACTGCAAAACAAGTGGTGCCAAAGCAGAAAGGATTTCATTATGGTCAAGTGCAACGTGTTTCACTTGGAGCAGAAAGACTTTAAAATTCAGAAAAAAGCAGGTTGGAGGTAAATGGTAACTACCAATATATCACAGAAAATCATTTCAGTAATTATCTCCCTGCATTCACAATGTAAAATTACATTTCCGGTCGATGCTTGTTTCTACATCCATTAAACTCACTATAATCATGAGTTATTTGGCTAAAACCAGGTATTTCAAGGATTCACTCATGTTTGTTGCCAAAGTACTTGCTAAAATCACTTGCTCAGAGCAAATTTTAACTACAAAAAAAAGTTGAAATGATCTTCTGGTTCATTAGATTATCAGATAAAGCACATATTCATCAGTATATTTCGTCAACCCTAAATCTGTTATCTCACTGGAGATTCACTGTTTGAAACTGGTAAAACAGAATGATAATTAAGCAAAATATATTAGATTCTCAACAGGTTTTCCATCTAACACTTCGTTTTGTTCCTTTGGAAAGAAAAACATTAAAAAACTCTAAGCAGAAGCTTCACCTCTTGTACTCTGACCCAATGGACTGACTGGATTGTGATATGAGAATTAATAATGATCATCAGAATGAAAGTACGTGTTGTGCTTGCTAAGAGACTTCAACAGAATTAGAGAAAGGGAAATTTTAAAAGAATTAAGCATGGACAAGTGATCCTCAAGTAAATGAGGAGCCCTTCCTTGCAGAAAGAAGCACTACGCTCTTCTTAGCCTGGAGAATGTCTTCATCTCAAGGAGAAAGGGAGGAAGAAGGGTACAAATGCACTGATGAGAAAGCAAACCACAAAGGGTGGAGAAGTGACTAATCCCAAAGCATCAGACAACGAATATTTTACATTTTTAAAAACCCTTCTAATGAGCCTGTCACTGAGTGCCTTCTCCTGATGAAGAGTCTTTCTGTAACTGGATGCAGAACAAATGGAAAGGCTTTAAGGAGCACATCCCAAAGGCTCAGAGCTGCAAATATATTGTCCAAGAGTAGCAAGCCACTTTTTCACCATGTTTTTATTTGCCCCTGGCTCTCCTTTTTTCCAGGCAGAAAAGCCAGAGCCAGTACATTTCCCTTGAGTCTTCCCCATGACATTATTAATAATAAAAATGTCTTTTCCACTGGATGGCTTGTACAGTATCTGCCATCCTTCTCTTTGCACCACTGCAGCAAGAGGGGATTGCATTTCCTTCAGGTGAAAGCTGTCCTCTCAATATCTTCCATTACACCAGTAACTGAACAGCAATCTGTCACTCACTCCAAAAGAGACAGGAGAAGTGGCAAATGACATGTCGTGTCATTTTAGGCCAGCAAATGTAAATGATTCTGAGCCACATCAAAAGACAAATGGGAACATCTGTTTCTTTTCCCAGCATAGCAGGCAGCTGGAAAAAAAACCCAGGAGTTTGAGAATTACAGTAGCACCTTGCAAACAAAATAAGCATATCAGACACTAAAATACCTACTTCTGGCCGTATATTTTGTTTTCCCTTGCCAAGCTGACTGCTGCCTGATAGGTGCTAGCCCTCTCCTTTTGTCCTTTTTCCTTGGGATCAGCAAAGAAAATCCCTTCCCCCCTTGCCCTGCAATGACATCCACCCTCATTTATATTGGGTAGAAAACAAGCTAAAGAGCGATCAATCAGGACACTCAGCAAAGCTGGCAGAGCAGCAGCACTTCTAACTAGACCAGAAAACAGGATATTCTCTGAGTGCCTGCCCACTTTCTGTTAAGGAGAGGTATTTAGCATGCACAGGGATATGCCAGCTGCAGCAGCAGCCTCAAAAATTAAGCAGATGATATGATAAATAACAAGCCAGCGGTCAGATAGGAGAGGGCTGGGACAAGATCCCTGTGACAAGCCAGAGGACAAATGCTCAGCAGCAGCAAGAGAGCAGTTTTCAGTATTCTTCCCATTTTCTCCATGAGAGCCTGGAGGCACATGGCTTTTTACATCTCTCACTGCTCTTCTGACAAAGATGGCAAGTCAGAAATATTAATAGCCTGCTGGCTTCTTGGCTCTTCCCATTTCAGAGCTGAATAAGAGCCAGGGTTGCTCATACACCTACCCCTCTTCAGCAATACCTTTCTCCACAAGCAGTCAGTGACAAACTTAGAGTTGAGGCTAAAGTCAGGCATCTCGAAAACTGGCACAAAAAAAGACATTCCAACATTGGTGCAAAAAAAGAAGTTTTCTAGAAGAGCAGCAGATAATGTATTTTTAGTTAAAGGAAGAAATACCACCTAACCAGTACAAACCACTCTACTTCTACCTCTCCTACACAGATGTTATTAATAATAAAATTGTTTTCATTACTGAGAAAGCATACTGTACTCATCCATAGTGTGACAAGACAGTTAGGTTCCTCCTTCCTGGAATAGAAATAAAAGACCTCAGGCACAGATCTTGTTTGCTGCTCTCACATATCTGGGTATGTAACAGATCAGCAAGAACACAGTTTGACCCTGTTAAATCCCCACATGCCACTTGCCATGCAAGGTTGAGTGCACCCTTTGGTTCTCCAGGTAGCCAGGGACCCTGCATCTCTCCTGGTCCTGACCTGAGAATTTCTCCTGGGGCTGAAGCACACTTATATAAATTGGAAGGGGGTATATTTAGACTTGACATAAGAAAGAAATTCTTTACAGTGAGGGTGGTGAAACACTGGAACAGGTTGCCCAGAGAGGCTGTGGAGGCCCCGTCTCTGGAGGTGTTCAAGACCAGGGTGGACATGGCACTGAGCAGCCTGATATAGTGGAAGGTGTCCCTGCCTATGGCAGGGGGGTTGGAACTCGATGATCTTTAAGGTCCCTTCCAACCCAAACTGTTCTATGATTATATATGACAAATGCAGCAAACACAAATCAAGATGTGGCAGATGAGGAATGCCAGTTTTAAGTTATCTTTTTCTTTTTTTTTTTTACAGCACAAAAACATTGCCATGGTAATCACACTAATGATGTGGAGGTCCTTCCAGGATAACAGGGAAACCAACTAATGAGAAAATTAAAAATATAAGGCCTTGATCTTACAGCTGTTACATTCTGCACACATGAGCAGAGATGCTGACTTCAGTGAAACTCCTAATAAGCAAGAAGAAAGCACACGTATACTCATAGATACACTCCAGATCATACAGCCTGCAACCATTTTCAACCCATTCCAGCAGCAAAATGATATCAAACATAAAACAAAAAAGCTCACACACACACAGAGGCCATTATTGTAGAACTACAATAAAATGACTCATTAGGGTGGTGGCCTGAGGTTACTGAACATTTTCGGTTTGCATTTTAATTTCTTTTAATTAAATTATGATTTAGGTCAGTTTTAATCACTACTCGTATATAACCCCTTTGGGGTAAGTTTTAAGAAGGGTTTGGGAGGAGTTATCTGCTGTAATTGTTTAATGGAGTTATGAGACTTCTTCCCACTGCACTACTCCAAGTTACCTGGCCTCAATGCTGATCTCAATGCACCCAGCCTGGCAAAGCTGTCAGAGTAATAAATAACAGGTTTTCATTCTCCTGCAGCATTTTGTCAAGAACTGGGGAGGAGAGTAGGAAAAGAAACGAGAAAACTGCAGCTTGTAGGGATTATCTCAGAGATTAAAAATAACATCGTTGTATTTCACCTATTTAATGTCCAGAGAAAACAGCCTAATCTCAAGCCCACTGGAGTCACTAGGTTTGTTCCACTTGCCTCACTCTTCCTCAGGTTACAAAGCAAGCAACACAGCCCCATTATCACAAAATCATAGAATAGTTTGGGATGGAAGGGACCTTAAAGACCATCTAGGTCCAACCCCCCTGCCATAGGTAGGGACATGTCCCACTAGACTAGGTCACTCTAGCCTGGCCTTAAACAATTCCAGGGAAGGGGCATCCACAACCTCTCCGGGCAACCTGTCCCAGTGTCTCACCAGCCTCACAGTCAAGAACTTCTCTCTTATCTCCAGGCTAAATCTACCCTCTTCCAATCTGCATCTATTACTCCAAGTCCTACCATCCTGTACCCTATTAACCTCTGTGGGCAACTTGTTCCAGTCTCATCACCCTTTTCTGGTCAGAGAAGAAGCAGGGGACAAAGTAAAAGTCAACAGCTACAGCATCAAATTAGGCATTCATAAGACAAAGCACTTGGATTTGTCCCAGACCACTTTTTAAATATATATAATTAAATAGGTGAGAATGCTGTGCTGGTTTTTGGTGTAATTCTGGCTGACATACAACAGAGCTCCTATTTGGTAATAGAGGTGTGCCTGGTAAAGACATTTACTGTTTGCCAGGGCATGGAATGATAGGACAAGGGGCAATGGTTTTAAACCAGAGCAGGGCAGGTTTAGATGAGACATTAGGAAGAAGTTCTTCACTGTAAGGGTGGTGAGACACTGGAACAGGTTGCCCAGAGAGGTGCTGGAGGCCCCATACCTGGCATTCAAGGCCAGGCTTGATGAGGCTCTGAGCAACCTGATCTAGTGCAAGATGTCCCTGCTCACTCTAGGGAGGTTGGACTAGATGACTTTTGAAGGTCCCTCCCAACTCTATGTTTCTGTGCTCCAAAATTTCATTGCCAAAGATGCCAACCATCACTATTTCCAACAATCTGCAACTGTGATGGTTCAAAATAAATGAAAGTCCTGGGAGTTTGAGCTTTCCAGCAATCACAAAAATATGGACATATTTGCCCAGACATCATACACAGTTCAAAGAGAGTTAAAAAATAGAACTGGCATTTTGATGCCAAAAATAGAATCCTAGTATGGTTTGGGTTGGAAGGAACCTTAAAGATCATCTAGTTCCAACCCCCACGCCATGGGCAGGGACACCTCCCACTAGACCCGGCTACTGAAAAATACACAGGCTGTGCTGCACAAGGATGATAATTATCACAGTACAATAAAAGTGGACAGAAATTTTTTATGGAAGTTAAGAGCAAGTTGAGGCAGAGCCCAGAGCAGGACAGAGAAGACCTCAGACTGAGTCCTAGAGGCAATCCCACCAAAGATAAAGAAAGGGATCCCTTACATGAAGGTACACAAAATGATCACAAATTTTATCCTTACTGTGTCAACTTAGTATTTATTCATACTTCTCTAGTCCCTAAGAGACAAGGTGTTAAGGACTGTAGTGCAAGTTCTTTTCCAAGCTACAGTCAAACTAAAACATGAGATCTATTCCAAATCTTGCATAGAAGTCCCAGAATCAGGTGGTGTGGCAAAGTAATGAATTCAAATGGTCAGAAAAGTCACAGAGGAGATTACACTGGTTAAAAGCAGCATAAAAAGTGAACCCAAACATGCACTTTTTTGCATAAATATTTCATAATTTCATATTTCATAGTTCAGTCTTCTGCACTGTACCTGAGTGATCACAATAGTTTACAACTCCTCACGTGAGGATTACAAATGAGAAATGAATTCCTTGACAGATGAGTCCCCTGCAGGTACACTGGTTTGTCACTGGGTATAATTCTCCTTTGACAACAATGCATTAGTCACTTTAGTAACTTGGTATTTTGCACCTTGGCTCATCTCAGGGGGGAGAAAACCTGCTCTCAGGCATCTAGTGTGAAAAGAGGAACTGCAACTGTTTGCCTGCTTTGGTTTACACACACCACACTCAGCTGCTAAAGAAAAGCCAGACAGGTAAGTGGTTAAAGCAACAGGATCACAAACCACCTGCAGAGTCCCAAATGAGCTGCATTTTCAAAGTTGGCTTGCGTGGCCACTGCACAGCAATTTAGTGAAACAGTAGATGAAAAAAGAATCTTCAGAGAAAGGTTTGCTCAGAGAGCAAATACAAATAATAAAAAAAAAAGTACTGATAACCTCCTGCTTTCCCTCCAGCTAAGTGGAAAGGGATCACCCGATATCCTGAGAGCTGTAATCAGTCACAACAGATGTCAGGCTTCAAAACAGAAATGAAAAAAAAAAAAAAAGAAACTATCAACCAAAGCAGGCAGGGGTTAATAGTATCACTTTAAATATAACCACCCTGCAATTAAGGTGAAATATTTTACAGGCATGTTTGATACACAGGCTTCCCAGGGAATTTCTTCTGTAGCACTTTATCTTCATTTAAAATTTTATTTAAGGATTTGGTTCGGTGGCAAAAAGAATACAGCAACTTCTAAGCTATCTTAATAAGAAGTAGCACTTTTAGGCTGAATAAGAAACTGTGTTTTTTGAAGTATAATTATGTGTCGAGATGTTCATTTTTAGTAGATTATGAGTGGAGCAGAAAATTATTGAAGAATATTACTGCCCTGTGGGATGCAAAGAAGAAATGTAGCTACAATTTCTCCAAGTAGAAAGGAAGTGCTTGCTATAAGCTAAAGCACATTTTAAAAATTGCAAGTCAAATCTAGTTAATAGTAACCCATACCTTAAAGAGAGAGATAATTGGGTCTGCACAGTATTAGAAGGCCCCTAGAAAAGAGACATCCCTGTGCAATGGTACTACAGCACCATGCAGCTGCTGTCGTATGTACCCACAGACCAAGAGTGGCTTCATCCCACCCTAGAAGAAAGCAACACAAGCCAAGAAATGCTGACTTCTGTGAGTCTGTGGACTCTGTCCCTGTCTACAGAGCTATGGAGCAATCAGCAAAGCAAAAAGTGTGATATATAAAGGAGAATCAGGTAGGGGAAGGGATAAGGAATCAGGGTGTCTCCCTCTTGGTGAGCATCCTACCTCATCACCATGACCTGCTGGACCAATGAGTTGTTGAGATAAGACAGGACTCCATTTCACCTCATTTCTGCAGTGTACTCAATCACTAAAATGACATCTCTCATGGATAGAGCATTCACTGAGTGAGGCAGGAGCCTGCTGGTGAGTCTTGGACTCCTGACACTGCCAAGCAATGTTTCAGACATTTTATATTGGCCTCAAAAGCCAAGGGGTCAATAGTGTGATGACCTCATCAGGCAAAAGAACCAACTGTACCATCTCTCTTAAAGGTGATTTGTGTTCATTTTGACCTTCCTGGCTTGGTTTATCCATCAAACTGTTCTCCTTCCCACCAAGTGGACAGAAAGCAGGCAAAGTTCACTCTGGATGAGCAATTCCAACAGAGCAGCTCCTTGCACATAAACAGGGCCTTAGCTAAGGTGATAGAGTGAGACCTACAACCTATCAGTCTTACAAAGAAGAAATATAGTCATTCCTTTGGGGAGATGCTGATGAGAAAAGCTGGGGCAAGATAACTTAGAGAACTCCACTTCTGCCTTCACATCTCTTGAGGAAGATGGGCAAGAAGGAACTTGACCTCATAAGCAGCTTTTGCTGCATGGACTGATCATCTTTCTCTGGGCTGAGGAGAAAGATCAGGTAGTTGTGCTCTTATTATTAAACACATTAATTGTCTTTAATTCAATATTGACCACCTGCAGTGGGAATGGATCAGTTCTTGGGCAAGCATTGTTTTCTACCTTGCTAAGAAATGCAGTAAAGAAGGAAAGGGTAAAAGAAGGAAAGTTTTGCTTCTCCCAGTACTGGAAAAGCCTATTGCATACACTTTATCATTCAGTAAGACAACATTTGGGAAAGTAGCTATGAGAAATAAGCATTGCTGTTTTGTTTGACTTCTGTAAAAGTTGTTTGCTTTTTGCTTGGTGGCAATCAGTAGGATGAGAACAAAAATCTGCCTAAACTTGTCACTTGTCACAATCTTGCCACTAACTTGTGGCTATGATGTGACAAGTGCTGCCATTTTGTCCATGGAATTACTTCAGGACTGTTTTAAGAAGTTACTGAAGTTTTGTTCAGTGGCAAACATTTTTCACACCTGAGACTATACAATCACTCAATGCACCTGACTGAGGGGAAAGGCAAAATTATCACTGGCTGGTTTTGCTCTCCCAGAAGCAGGGAAAGGGTGGTGGTGGTAGTGGGGGGGATGTAGAAAATGACAGTGTGTGTTTGCACATGTCAAACCTGAAATACTGCAGGGAACCTGGGAGTAAAGAATGATTCTCCATGTATTCAGTCTATCCATTTCCCCCGTGCTACACTGAAAAACTACTGAATGCAGCCACTGACAGGAGAATGTGCTGTGTGTGTTCACACTTGCCTTTCTCCCTCAACAGTCCGAAGACAGAAAACAATATATCTAATAGCATAATAACAGACACCATTAATACTTTAGAGGTTCAGGCTAAAATTGCTTTCATTAGCATGTCAAGTGTTTATTTTAGCTTACTTCAAAACAAGCTCCTCGCACACAGCCACTTATTCGACTTGCCTTGATTGCAGAGAGGGTAATAATGAAGGAGCCTACTTTTCCTTGAGCTTCTGCAGAGGTTTTTAAATGCACTAGGAAAGATATTGCTCCATTACCTCCAGCCAATGAACCTGCTTGGTGTGCAGGAGAAAAATATTACAGCAGAAATATGACTGAAATCACTGGAACAGTTTTTACAGACTGCCACAAGGGCATGCATGAGGCTGTAAAAGCAGCAACTTGTATTCTCATCTTCAGACTAAAAAGACACTGACAACTAAGCAAAGAAAAAAAAAAACTTGATTCCTCCTGTGTCTCAGTGTCTATTTATTAACCATTTTATATCCAGACACATTACCAAGGGAAAAATAGTATCTTATGCTAAAATATCTTTGGACTTGCTTTTATTACATTTTATTGCTAAAAGTAGTGCATTTTTGTTTTGTATGGCTTTTTCTTTTGTGTGGCTTTTTGTTTTGTATGACTTTTTCTTTTGTTTACCCATTATTTTGTTGGGTTTTTTTTAAACTAGGGATACCTAAAGCATGTAGAATATCCCGAAGTTAAAACATGCTGAACACAAAGC
This sequence comes from Turnix velox, assembly GCA_013400935.1. Taxonomy (NCBI): domain Eukaryota; kingdom Metazoa; phylum Chordata; class Aves; order Charadriiformes; family Turnicidae; genus Turnix; species Turnix velox. The sequence continues at coordinate 55,722 of VZTY01022725.1, forward strand.
ATTTCAGCTTTACCGTGAGGAAAACTCAACAGAGCTGACCTCAGGCATAGTTTGGCTTTGTTGTGTTTTATTTGAGATTGTTCACATGCATTAGCTACTCGGATGTTCTTTAAAAAGAAAGGAAAAAAAAAAAGAAAAAAAGAAAAAGGCATTATTTTTGGAAGTGAAGAGCTAAATAAAACCACTCAGAAGTACTTCTGGTTCATGTCATATATTCACAGTCTTGACGATCTTCAAGGCATCCCATTAAAAGTCCTTTTAATTCATCAAAACCAACAGCTAATAATTAGAACAGTAGAAACTGAATCCTGTTCTCACACAAATGTGTGCAAATCCCATTTACTTAGATGGAAATGGCTTACAGGTGTGATACATTAGACTCCAGCCACTCAACAGCTTTATAGGAATTCAGTGTCTGGAGCCTCACTGCTTGACTCCTCTTCAAAACAGAGGAACAGGTAATGCCAGAGAAATCAGATCCAGGTTTTGTCCCCAGCACCCCTCAGTGAGCTCTTTAATTATATCTTGTTTTCTCCCACTATCACAACCACATACAAGTTTAAATTTAGCCTCTCAATCCTAAACATTCCATGCCTAATTCCTGCCTAAGGAGAAGACAACTCCCTCATTGGCTAGATTAAATTCTTTGGCAGCAATTATGTGTTACAGGCATCAATTCCACATCAGCAAAAATCTACCAGACAGCTTCAAATTCAAGTGGCTCATGCATTTTACAGCTCAAGAGTAACACAATCATTCTATTGCCACGCTGTTTATTTCACCCTCTCGATGCATTTGTTTGTGCCTCACAAAGTGAGCTGCAGGTCATCAGAAAACAATGAAGGAACAGTCAAATAGGAAACTATAACCAGGAAGCCACAGAAATTGTGGAACATCATCAGTTATTTTCCTAATGGAAGAAAAACCTTATAGTTTAGCAGCTCTACTCTTTTTTTTTTTTGTTAACACAAATACAATGAAAATTTTTAGCCACACTCCCAAGAAAAATATATCATAAAATCCCATTATTCTTTTGCCTCTTTAGGAATATGGAAAATGACACCAGGATCCCACACACTGTTTAGCCTGCACACAAAACGACATGTGGTTTGTCATCACTGAATTCTCTAATCCAAACATAAAATTGGTATTTTACCATCAGCTGTGTTTAGCGCAGCACAAAAGGAAAGACGACCAGGCAGGATGAGAATTCTTAGGTCCCCCCAACACCTTACAGGCGATGACAGCTATTGCTTTAAGTACTTGCCATTAACAACCAGTCACAATGTTAGTGACAGGATGTTACTAGCAGTTACTTAAAGTGATAGATGTTAACGTTTTTGTGCTCTTTATGACTCACACTATACCCCAGTCAGAGTATTTTAGGAGCTGAACACACAGCTCTGGGAGAAAATGATGAAGATCATGGAGCCACTGGTTGAGGTGCAGAATGAGATGTGTCACTGGAGGAACATTAGGTCAAAGAGAATCCATGATAAGGAAATGTCCTGGTTTAAAGATTAGCGTTCATCCCTTTTAACTATTTCATATAAGGAGAATTCTCCAGCACTGGGGAATCCTGCTCTTTCACATGTATGTGAAACTGCACTTGAAAAACAAGCCTTTGATGTTAACATCTTTTAACAGCTCTCTCAATGAGGTACAGATTAAGAGGAGATACTTCGAAGCAATTTCAGAATAATGTAGACCACATTCTGCTCTGCACACACCAAAAAGTTGCCCTCTGAAGACCAGAGTGCAGGAAAAGTGCTCTCAAAGGAGCAGGACCATATGTATAATGGTAACCACTTGTGACTTATGACCACAGATAGATAGAATACACTCTGTAAAGTGCAGAGCCATAAACTTTATAACTAGGATAGAAAAGAATACAGGAAAAACTTCTTGTAGAAAATGAGAGCAAGAATTTTATGGCTCTGTGTTCTGCAGCAGGTACCTGATTTACCTGATCAACTTAACCAAGCAGACCACAATCCAAGCCCCGCACAACACGCATTGCATATTAACTACATAAAGCCAAAACAATTTTTTCATTATATCTGAGCAATAATAAGTGGCCTATCGCATAAGAACAGTGGTTTTAATTTTGGCTCGACCTTGAGATAAAATACACTTCAGAAGAACTGTGATCTCATGATCTAGGCCAGAAGGGATTTTCCAGATGTTTGCAAACAACATTCTTAAATGAAAGTTTCTCCAGTTCTTTCCCAAGAATTCAAAGTGAAGATTTCCCTCCAACAAACAAAAATTGATTTATAGCTCTGCAAAGCTGTCAGACCACCTACCTTCAGCATCATCTTGCAGGTCCTCAGGCTGCTCTGCTTTGCCCTTTGTGGGAGATGAAGGCTGCCCTTTTAGTTCCATTCCTTCTTTAAACAGAAAAAAAATAAAATTACCTATATTATTTTGAAAATGTTTTATTGCATCAAATGTGTGATCATAAAACAGGATCATACAGTGTGCTGAATTGGAAGACACCTTTAAAGGTCATCTAGCCCAAGTCCCTGCAGTGAGCAGGGGCATCCTCGACTCTAGATCAGATTTGTGCAATACCACAACTGTGAGTACATTTTATCTCAGCACCCCATTCAGTAGCTGATGTCTACCTTTCTGTTATTAAAATTAATTACTACAAATTATTAAAATTAATTACTACAAAAGTCATAATGAGCATCTTCCAGCTTGGACTGGACTTTCTTAACTTTCACATGATAGAAGTGAAGGAAGCTCATACTAAAATTATGTGCTTCTTTGCATGCTCTTAATCTCCTCAGAAGGTCTAATAATGCTTTAATTTCTAGTTTTAAATATAGTGTATTCTATAAGGCATTATGGAACTGTGGAGAAATCATCTGAACCAAAAGGTTTCCCCCTATTAGCTCAATTCTCCATTCAAGGTTATAACACAGTAACAAATTAATATTGACTGAAATTAGTAATGAAGCAAAAGGCAGGGAATCAAGTTTGATGGTGGAGCAAAGTTAAGTGAAAGCCTTATGAGATAGAAAAGTTCTGTTTGGAAAAAAAAAAAAGCCATTCTAACTTCTTAGCCAGAAAGCAATAGCTAGAGGGATAAAAAGGAAAACCTTATTGTAAAAACAGTAACTGAAGTCAGTGAAGTTTAAGAACTCCCCTCTTTTATTTGTAGGGATGGAAGATCACAGCTCTTAATACCCATTTATTAACTTTAAAAATCAAGAACATGCCCTAAAACTCTTTCAAAATATCCTGTCATTTTAACCTAAAGGATGAAATTACTGCTTGTTTGTCATGACAGATCTCATGGCACAAACTGGCAGCACAGAAAGTCTATTAGTACAAAAGGCTGGCCATGCTAGAAATGAAACAGAAGAGGTATTGGTAAATGAAGATATTTAATGAAAGCAGGGTCACTAATTAAAGCATTCTTCAAACATTGTTGCTTAACCATGAAAGCAGAGAATGGCAGACAATTAAAACTCAATTCATTGCACCTATTGAATCTACTCAACCACAATGAGAAAATTACTTTGTCATTTCCCTTTCCATCAAACCTTGCCCATTCCCTGTGGCCAGCTGAGGGCTTGGATGAAGGAGAAGCCTAAGGAAAACATACTTTGGTGAATGATGGAAAGAGAACTTGACTACATGTAATTGGGATATTTAGGAGGACATATGACCCTGCCTGATTTACTCCTAGTGCCCCACTGTGAGAAAATAAATCATGGTATTCAAACTTACTAGCTAATTAGCAACTTAAGAAAAAAAGCTATCTACATTCATATTATAACTTTTTAAGTGTTCCAATAACTCTCATCACTAATGCTAACATAAATAGTTCATACAATCATCTACTCTGCATGTTGCAGTATTTTTAAACAACTTGAAGCAATCACATGCCCAGCTCTCAAAGACTCAGCTCCACTAAGACCTCCAGATACTATCCCTTTCATCTTCTAGCCTCTCACAACTACATATTCCTAGAATCAAAATGCTGAAAGTTTCCAAAGAGGAGGTAAGAAAGAAGAGAGGATGTGGAAAGGGAACTTGCAGAGTTAACAGGAGTATTTTCATCAACTAACAGTGAAGAAGGGATGGAATAGTTGGCTTTGCATGGAGCACAAGAAACTCAGGAATGTTCTCTGCCTGCTCTCCTAGGATACTGGTTATTCTACTGTACTTAAGTTCAAAAATAAAGAAAAGCCATAGCTAGGGAAGCTGGCAGGAATTTACATCAAGCAACAGTTCAAAATCACAATTCTGTATCTGAGTAATCACATTTCATCTTAATTTTAATAGACAAGCATTACCTCAAAAATGCCAAATTTAATATAGTTCTTAAAAATGTTGTCTAGAATGGAGTTTTTGTTTCATTATAGACTTTCAGAGCATAAAGGACCCTTAGAGATCATTAAACACAGTGAGTTCCTGTAAAGGTTAGACTTTGAGGTTTGGCTTAGTATCAGGAGGTAACCCTCTCCTCACAGCACTGAACATAGGACCTGTCATGTCCTGTCATCACATTTACTTATCTGAATTTGAAATTCAAATATAACATTTTGAGTAATTCAAGAGTTTTCAAGTGCTAAGATGAATTTATTTTTGGAGTGGCAAAAACACTGGAAATACTGAGGAGAAAAATAAAGAGAAGCCCATCAAGTAAAGACAGACTTTTTCAACCCTTTAAAGGAGTTACCCAGAGGCAATGGTGATAAGAGTCCAAATGGAACTTCAGTACAAAAGAGAGATCCTGAAAATTCCCTGGCTTTTAAAGATTGATTCCTGCCAACACTTTCCCATTCTTTTTAAAAATAATGTGAATATAGTGGACCATGTTGATGTACGGTTTCTTTGGTACTAGGGCCACACTGAACTATCTGCTAGATTTTCTTTTTTTAAGTTGACAACAATTCACATCATGGAATCAAATCAATAGAAGTATTTTAATCAGCACTTCACCCCTCTAGTGATGAATTTTATCATCTAACCAATCTGTGAGGCTTCCTCCAGTCCCACAAGTTCAAATATCAATCAAGCTTAAGTGCAAATGCCCAGCCAGGTCTTTTGGGAGTCTCTGGATACATTAGATAATATAACCAACATCTTAATAATTGACAGCACAAAGACAGAGAGGGAGGAGGCTTACATTCAGAGAAGCCAGAATGGTTACTATCTCAAAAGAAATTATATTTTTGCATTCCATAAAGAACCTTAAAATGCTTAACAGAAGGATGCAGAGACATTGTCCCAGGAGAACAAGATTTCAATCACAATTTCCCAGCTTTTTAACAAGTTTGTCTCATTCCAGAGACAGAAAAGGATTTGTGCAGGGTTCAAAATAATGCCTTTTTATTATGGTCAAAATAAAACTCTAAGCCCTTTCTGCTCCCCAGTAATATGTGTCTTTCAGGCCAGTTAGTCAAACATTACAGAAATTTTTGCCTCCAAATTTCTGTTTCAAAGCAGCATACCTCGCCAGGTGTGTGAACAGACTATAGCAAAAGCTTTTCTAATCATGATCATCTGCACACAAATGTTTCTGAGCCCTAACACTAGGAGAAATGATTCTTCTTTATGGGCTAATTCAGAGGGTCAACAAGGCACTTAAATCTCACAGTATGTCTCCGAGTAAGCTATTCCCAAAATCCCTCCACACTTCCAGATCTCCCTGGTTACAAATGATTGCTATTTTCATTTCAGGAAAAGAATGTCTCGCCTACCCAAACGTGGCCAGGGGAACTTAAAAAGAAATCCTCTATTTCTATGGTGTTGTTTATAGTAGAGCTCCCTCGTTAGCAAAAACAAGATGCCTCATCCTAGCTGACTGTGGCTCCTGAAGTCATGTATAGGTGGGTAATTAGGATGCTTGGGATGGAAAAGGATAATCAGAAGGGCATTTATGATGAAGCACTGTAAGATGGGAAATGAGGAACAGCAGTGTGGCAACATTCATACAGGTGATGTCTAAAGGTTTGGGTATCAGGTGCAGAGTGAAGCTGGACAGGTTGAAGGATAGCACAGATTCAGCCTGAGAGTCATTTCTCTGTGTTTCTGGGGTATTTTTATTACTTTTAAATGTTAAGTGAATTAATTTGTGTCAGAGCATAATAATGTGATACTCTTGTGTAGGAAATCTGGACCATGCTTCTCTTAATTGCACATGCTCCTGCAATTTCCTTGTGCAATTCACTGCAATTGTGCACACAATTATGGCAGCATTAGGGCTTAATTTGCATGCTTCTGTGCATGGCTGTGTGAATCTGTGGATAGCAAAGCTAAGTCCTTCAGAAGCTAAAGTTTAGAATAATCTTCTCCTAATGGAGCTTAAAACATTAAGCATGATGACTCTGCAGTGCTAAATCACTGAAGTTTAAGGCAGACAAGGAAATTAGGTCATCTGGTCTTCTCTTTGCCTGTGTAGGAAATCATTCATAAAGAAAAGCTGAGCTGTGGAACTGCAGAAGTCCATACCTGCTATTACTACACCTGCCCTTTTGACTCCAGCCATTCTACCAGCAAACTGCATGACATATGATAACATCAAAGGCTTGGAATTAAATGGTGCCATTGAGTCAGCACCTGCTACAAGACACAGCACACAGAATAACAAAATTGATGGGTTAAAAATCCCATGGGTTGGTTGGAAGGGACCTTAAAGATAGAATCATAGAATAGTTCAGGATGGAAGTGGTTGGAAGTGACCTTAAAGATCATCCAGTTCCAACCCCCTTGCCATAGGCAGGGACACCTCCCACTAGATCAGGCTGTTCAGTGCCTTGTCCAGCCTGGCCTTAAACACCTCCAGGGAGGGGGAATCCACAACCTCTCTCTGGGATACCTGTTCCAGGGTCTCATTACCCTTACCATACAGAACTTCTTTGTTATATCTAGCCTGAATCTCCCCTCTTCCAATTTNGCTCCAGCCCTTTGATCATCTTTGTGACCTTCCTCTGGACAAAGTTCATCAAAAGATATGAGTGCACGTGATAAAATTGCCCTATTTTTAATTTTTAAATGTTTTCCTTATCCTGGGACATCCAATATATGCAGTGACGTTATGCAATTACCTTGCTAAAATGATTATTCCTGCTTGTTGATTTCATAGTTTAATGTAGATCTTAATAGAGATTATCTGGCACAAGCAATTAAGATATTTCCTTGTTTATTTTATTATAGAAACTAAGGCCTTCCTGCATGTAATGAGATATTTGCACTTCAGGGTGGTAGAAACACAGGACAGATTCCTTTCAAAATGCATCCATCACTCAATAATACACACATTTGGTCATCTGTTACTCCTTACTCCCAGCTAACTCTCTAGCTCTTCCCAAGGATTAATCTGGTGTGCACTGAAGCCAATGGACATATTCCCACTGATTTCAGCTGACACCAGTCCAGGATCAGGGTTTTTTCCCCCCTCTAATCTTACCACTAGCTTTAAATTAGGATCAATTCTGTAACATCCTCCTCATCCTACTATGCTCTTCAAATGGAAATCTTTAAAGATATAATGACTATACATCTCATTTATCTCATCTGTGTCCCTGTACTTCTACATGTTTCCTCTTTGTTTGCTGTTGGCCCTCAGCAACACCTAACTGATAGGAAACTGGAGTCATAGAATCATAGAATCATAGAATAGTTAGGGTTGGAAGGGACCTTAAAGATCATCGAGTTCCAACCCCCCTGCCATAGGCAGGGACACCTCCCACTAGACCAGGCTGCCCAGTGCCCTGTCCAGCCTAGTCTTGAACACCTCCAGAGATGGGGCATCCACAACCTCCCTGGGCAACCTGTTCCAGTGCCTCACCACCCTCACTGTAAAGAATTTCTTCCTTATGTCTAGTCATGGGAATTTAGGTCAAATGTAAGGTATTTAAATCTCTGCCAAAGGTTCTACACATGCATGTAGTCTGCAACATGTGTTTTCTAGGAATTCAATGTTTCTTTTCTCTTTCTCTCTCTCTCTTTTTTTTTTTAAGCACAGGAATGGGAGAAATAGCCCCAAAGCATATTGGATATAGACAGCTCAAAAAAACAGAGTCATCAATACTGGTGCCAACTGCTGACTCCATCTGCTGGAGTCATGACCTGTGAAGTCAACTGGAATGAAGAATGATTATTCAATTAACATCTTGGAGTGGTGACTAGAAGTTGCTGCACTCTTTTTCCCTTAGAACAGTAAGAAGTAAGCATCCTTCAATTGATAAAAAGCTGCACATTAACATGAAAACTCCCCTCAATGTAGGAAACATGGATATAATTCCTGTTCCCATAAAAGCATTCTGCAATTACCTTCCTCCATCCAGCAACAGGTCAAAAGGGCATAACTTTAGTGTATCTGCCCCACTCCTGGAGCAGATGTACAAAAGACACTTCTCTTTAGCCATGTAGATATTGACTGCTGACAATCAATGCACTGACTCCCAAAACATCTCCAAGTGATAAAGAAATAATCAATCATGTGCTGTTGAAGCTCCGAGCACCCTACAGGCAAACCTGTCAAGGAAGCTATGATCTCATCTATCTCATACACACAAAGAAACAGACAGGCAGGGAAATATCTTCCTCAAATGACTTAATTCAGTGATAATTTCCCAGAGCAGCTCTGTAGCTTCACCTAAATTGATGAAGCTGTGAAGTATAGAAGGCAAGAAAGAAGAGACTGTCGATTAAGTGGAAATGTATTTCCTTTTAATTCTAATTTTAAAAGCCTTTTTTTTTTTCAAAGAAGTCAATGTCATTTGCATAATCTCTCTAAAAGCAGCGAGACAAAATTACAAAATAATTTAGCTTGTAAAAATATACTGTGAAAAATGAAACTGGAAATATTAGATGAATGCTGCAAATTCAACTGCAAGATAATCTTGGGCAAATGTTTGTTGTATAATGACAGTCTTTATTTTTCTTCTTTTAAGTATGTATATACAACGATATCAATCACATTAAGTGCATTAAAATTTCCAAAAGTTCCTATCCAGTAATCTTGACAGTAAAAAGTAATTATAATTATATGTAATAAAATCAACAGGCTAGAACAGCCATAAAAGAATGTTCTAATCCATCAGTGTAACACATACCTAACAGTGTAAACCCATGCTTTCACATCTATGCATATACACCATTCTTCAAGTATTTCTAAGCTAATTAACTGGCTGCATAAACCTTCATAATCCATTTGTCTTTAGGATGTTGATTTAAGCAACCAAACCAGTGCTTCAAAAGCTTTCACCTCTGCTTTCTGGCTGGTATAGCTCTGGCTTTCTCCATACGATTCTCCTTTCTGACCCTTTATTTAATTTTTAAATTATTTTTTATTTTTATTTTTTGTTATTTATTATTAATTATTATTATGTATGTAAAGAGAACAACTGGAAGCTCATGCTCATCCTCATCTACAATAGGATCTGTATCACAGAGATCTAGTGCACTGTCATGGTTGAGTAAGGAAAGGAGAGGAAGAGAAGAAGAGCAGTGGTAGGTCACTGTGTGTAGAAGGAGATCTTTTTCTGCATAGAAGTCTTTTACCAAACATGAGATGCCCACTAAGAACCTCCAGGTGGAGGTCAGTAGGAAAAATAAGACAGGATGCAATGGTGAAAGCCTGCTACAAAAACCTGACCAAGAAAATTAAGTGAAAGAAGCTCTCTAAAAAAAAAATAGCAAAAGTTTTATGACTGGAAGCTTTTTTTCTTGATGAGAGATATCTAATCCTCTCCTTTTCTTATTCCTCCTTATTTTTTTCTTTTATACTTATCAATCACAGAATCACAGAGTCACTTCCATTTCAAGTCTATCCACATCCACAAATCCTAAACATGGATGCTTGTTCTAAACAGCAGAAGAACCATGAAAAAAATCCTCCAAAATACTTTCCAATCAAGTCCAATCAATTTAAGAGTTTGTGAATGAGTTGTGCTACTGTTTTCATTGCATAAAAACCAACACTCACTAATCACAATTGCAAATGACTCCAGAATTGCTGTATTCATGCCTTTTTACAGACAAAGAGACTACTGAATTTTAATTATTTCCCATTCATGTTCAAACTAGTTATTAATAAAAAGTAACTGAGTATCACCTGGATCATCACCTCATATCAGATGATGACATTAAAAAGGTTGCCTCAGCTTTTCTCACCATATCCTATTTATTATCGGGGATGGATTACCCTACATTATGTAAAAAACACACAGATGACTGTCACAATATTGTCAATAAATGATTGGAACTGCTTATCACAATCAAGGCAATTGGTTTCAAGAATTCTTTCAGCTTTGCTGATGCTTCAGAAGAAGTGATACATTCTAGCATAGAATAGTGTTTACTCACCTGTCTCTTCACTCAGCTCAGTCCCTTCTTCATTAGCATCATCTATCAAGAAAAAGAATGAAAATTATTAATGAGAACACCAGAACACATAGAAAATAAAATATTCTGTGTTTCATTTGCCCTTTCTTAGTTTGCCTCCTCTCATTAACATTTTGCAGAGAGATCTAGCGGTGGATGGGAAAAGAGGGGTTTGACACTAGATTGTTATATTACAAGGAATAAAAATGTACACAACTTACACATTTCTGCAAATTTAGACTCATATAAAATGAAATGGGATACTCTTTGCTAGCAGAGTTTTTGGTTTAGTTAAGTTTCAGCGTAGGGTTTGGGGTTTTTTTTTTATGTTTTCATCTTGCTTTGTTTTCCAGCTGGCTATTTTAAAAAGAGAACTAGTTATTCTGAAATCACACTGCACAAATAAGTTACTATAAATTTGCCAGATGTGACTTTGGTTTAAGCCCAAATTTGGGCTAGCCAAGAATTGAACACTTGTAATTATTAAGATGATAAATGAAGAAGCAGATTCTTTTTGCAAAAAGTTGCATTTCAGTAACGAAGGAATTTCTTAGTACAAACTGTTTTTATGAGGAAAAAAAATTATGAGCTTTAACATTTAGGTAATTCAATGTTCCAGAGGTTTAATCATCTAACAGAGAGCTCACTGACCACAGAATTCATGATAACTAGTTCATATCACCTAGACTTTTATTTTTGGTCTCTCAAATGGATTTGGACACATGCAAATTTTGTAATAAGCCTATAATTTCTATCTAAAGCTTAACATACTTCTAACTTGCATATATGCACATCAAGACCAACACTTGAACCCAAAGGATTTTTGCAATGTATCATCAATGGTAACAGAAACTAACAGTAGCATTTAGGTCCTAATTTACAGAGATAGATATTTACACTATAAATTCCATTGAGATCCAAATGCTATGACACATGCTATGAGGATTTAGCTCTGCTTTCAGCAAGATTTAGAGCCTGAAATTTTATCTACACACCATAAGAATGGAACAAATGGTTAATAATAGAGGCCTCCACTGGGAAATATGTTTGCTATAAGCATTAAAATCACAAGCATGAAAGTTTTCATGGCTGCTCATGACTTTACAGTAGAGGGATGGGTATCCATCTGTCTCCCCTTCCATCTCTTTCAGCCACATTCTGGAGAGTAGGACTCTCAGAAGCTACTAAATGACAGCAGATCATGTTTCTATTGACTACGCTTTGGTCCCTGTCAAAGGATCAGGATATTTTACTTCCTTTCTCCTTCTTCTGCAATTGTTTTGGAGATCAAAATGGTAAGAGGATCCCAGTTGCCCAAATACAAATTCATACACAGAAACTTTAAGGAGATTTAACAAGCAGTTTTTCAGACAAGGAAATTAAAAACGCTGTTGAAGCCAATGGGAATTCTGACACTGACTTCAACAGAGTCAGGATTTCCAACTGGAGTCTTGATATTACTCAGAAAACATTTGGGTAACACAGAGATTATGAATTATTCAGTTTTCACTAGCATGTTCTTTCCATGGAATTGTTGATAATGAAACCAGCAGGATAAAATTCAAAATTAATCCAAGATGTGACACTAAATCAGCAGAAATATAATATCTTAACATACACATATCACCTGGTCTTCTGTGGAAGTGCTTAATTATAGTTCAGTAAGTGACTCAAAATTCAAAATTCCCAAAGCAACAGAATAGCTTCTAAGCTGGTGATAATGGACACAGACAAGAAATCTGATGTTATTAAAAAGAAATGAAGTCATTTTGCAATGTAATTATGAAGGGGCAAGGACTGCTTTTGCGAAGTAATTGTGAATTAAAGGCTGGGGCGCTTTTTTTTCCTGGGAAAAGGAATCTAAGTCTTACAGAAAGGCAGTAAAATCCTTACATCACTTCTGGAAATGGGAGTCAGGCTCCCAACTGCTTGGTGATATGATCCCTGTGTCATTGTAGTGCCTTTGAAAATTTTATCCCAATGTAGATGTGAACCTGAGTTTCATTCTGGCACACAGCACTCCCCACTCACTTCATGCTTCTGTAATTCTTACTCTCACACTATTAGTACAGCTGTTGTAAGTGCTTCCCTGTCAAAGCAGGTTCTCCCACTGATATTACAGTGGCTGGTTGAAGTGACAAACACCATGTTTAGTTGACAGACTTCTATGTCCAAGGCAATTATTTGATATAAAAAGCAGTGGTTAAGAAATCTGTGTTGCAAATTCATTCACTTTCCCCTCAAAAGTGATATTACAGGCAGTTTCTTGGTTACTAGTTCTGAACAAGTAAAAGTAGTAAAAATATTATTTACTGAAACTCAACAGGACTAACATAAAGCATAATAAGCACCAAGATTCCAATAAACAAGATTTGTTATATGTAGGGTTTGGGGTTTTTTTTTTATGTTCCCTGTACATTTTTTAATGCATCTACAAGAAGACTTCTGCAGGTCTGATTCAGTTTGAAATACTCACCACAGTCAACCCTGAAGCAAAATTGAGCAAAACCACAGGAAAACCTAACAGTGAATCTTTGATAGCAGTAAACGTTTCCTTAAAGACATCCTGTCAATATTTGTTGCCCAAACTCCCCCATAAGGTCCTCTCTAACTCTCACTTCTACTCAAGAACTGAAAATAATTGACTAAGGAAACATGCTACAGCGTAGGCAGGCATGTTCTGACTCCTGTTTACTCTTCTGTCTAGAAAAGAAGAAGAGTGACCTTTCACATGGCTTCAATTACAGTCCTGGATTTTGGGAAGCTCTACCAAGATGATCTTGCTGGAAAAGGAATGACAGATCTTGCAGCAGTCAGAAGAAAACTGACAGACAGACCCTGACAGGGTCATCCCACCCCTGAGAAATCTTTCATCCACAAAGAATACAAGGAAGACATCTAATCTGAGATGTGTCCTATGGTTCAGGGTGCAAACTTTTCCAGCTTATAAATTAGACTATAGTATAGGCAGGGATAGGACTTTTAATAGGATATGTGATGGAAGGACTAGGATTAATGGATGTAAATGGGGAGAGAGGAGATTCAGGCCAGATATAAGAAAGAAATTCTTTACTGTGAGGGTGGTGAAACACTGGAACAGGTTGCCCAGGTGACCTGGTCTAGGAGTTCCTGCTCTGGCAGAGGGACTGGACTAGATGATCTCTTGAGGTCCCTTCCAATCCCTGATATTCTGTGATCCCAACCTAAGCTTAGTGTTTTCATGAGAGAAGCATTACACAGTANCTCAATCCCTGGAGGTGTTTAAGACCAGGCTGGATGAGGCACTGAGCAGCCTGGTGTAGTGGGAGGTGTTCCTGCCTATGGCAGGGAGGTTGGAACTAGATGATCTTTAAGATTCCATCCAACCCAAACTATTCTATGATATGAAATTAAGGTATTAGATGGGTGATGTATGTTTCCAGCCAAGTATGAAATAAATGAGAGTTGAGAGTCAGCCTAAGATTGAAATTTTTCCTCTTATGCTCCTGCTATCTGGGGTAACTATATCTCTCAAGATCACAGAGCTTCATATTTGAGAGCATGATGCTCAGAGCATGTGCATTTCTGCAAGTCACAGGCTTCTTTGTAGAATCATGGACCAAGTGATGCATCTTACTCTTCCATGTCCCTCACCCTTGTTACCTCCTGAACCTTCTGAAACAGAGTGATTGCACTATACCTGCTCTTACAGACACTAGAGAAGAAGATGCCCTCTTCTGTCATACACTTATTTTTTTCTTTTGTCTTGCTGGTCAGGTTCTTTCTCTGTCTCACTAGTCATTGCATACAAGTAAACACAAACCAGATGGCTAAAACCATCAATCTGTGTTAAGATTTATGTTAGGAACAGAGAGGTGAAAGGCTCTAAATACCACTGCTAATCCCCAAAGCCATTAAACCACCTCTTCCTTGTTGCTCACACTTCTGTTTGCATTCTTCTTCACCTTAGCATGCAGAGAGTCAGTGCTGTACAAACACCTTTTATTTTTCAGACTGTGGATGTATTGAAGAGCTCTTACACAGCTCCCCAGTACAGGAGGTTGCTGTTTCATCTGCATTCAGGACTTGCATTCTGGGCTGTCAGCACTCCCCCAAAAGCTCTGCATGCTGCTAGTTCCTCCCTGCCTTCCTCTGACCTCTCTTCAGGATTTGTTCCTCTTCTCAAGCACTTTCTGCTGTTTCCTGATTGTCAGATGTTGCCTTATTTCCAGTCAACCTATGTCTCTCACTCTGCTCTTCCTTGCAAAGCACAGCTCCACATACTGAAGATGGTGAGGGATCTTACAAGTCTTATAAGAAACAGTTGAGGGAGTTGGGAATGTTCAACCTGGAGAAAAGAAGGCTGATGGGAGATCTTACTGCTCTCTACAACTGCTCAAAAGGAGTGTGCAGAGAGATAAGGGTCAGTTTCTTCTCCCAAGGCAACAGGACAAGTGGAAAAGCAACTCAAGTTGTATCAGGAGAGGCTTAGATTGTATATTAGGGGAAAAAAAATACACTGAAAAGGCTATTAAGCATTGGAACAGGCTGCTCAGGTACCTAAGATATAGGGAAGACATAGTGCTCTGATATATGTTTTTTGTCAAAGTTAGGTTGACGGTTGGATTTGATGATCTCAAATGTCCCTTCCAACCAAGATGATCCTATGAACATAACCAGGGGAGGGGATGAGAGAGCACTGTGAGACCAGACCAACTTCCCTTCTGCAGCTTCTATACACACAGCACTGGTGGGTAGAGATGGGAAATGCTGTACAAGAGGTTGAAAGGAGAAGTTGGTGATCATAATGCTGATGCCTGCAAAAAGCTCAAACAAAAAAAAAAAACATAAAATCTTTCAGCACTGATAAGCTCAGCAGGATATCTGCAGCTATGTGCCATAAAAGATTGTCCAGCAGAAAAGGTTACTGCCCTTAAGCACTTGCCTCACGGGTAATTCTATGATCTTCCTGTAAAATTTTCACTAAATGAGCAGAGGATGTGCACCACAACACTCTCACAGCACAGAGGAAAATTGTCCCTGTTTTGGGGCAATGTCTCCTAGCTCAAACAAAAAGCTTGTCATGCTCAGTATGAGAGCAGGTGGGAGTACAGAGTACCAGCAGGTCAAGCAGGGCAAGAGAGGTGATTTTGCCCCTATACTCGGCTCTGATGACACCCCACCTGGAGTACTGTGTCCAGTTCTGGAGCCCTCAACAGAAGGAAGGACACTGAGCTGTTGGAGCACTGGTCCAAAGAAGGGACAGGAAGATGGTCAAAGGGCTGG
>VZTY01022729.1:32200-42427 GCA_013400935.1 Turnix velox
GGCTAGGTATAAGAAAGAAATTCTTTACAGTGAGGGTTGTGAAACACTGGAAGAGGTTGCCCAGAGAGGTTGTGGATGCCCCCTCTCTGGAGGTGTTCAAGACCAGGCTGGACAAGGCACTGAGCAGCCTGAGGTAGTGGGAGGTGTCCCTGCCTATGGCAGGGGGGTTGGAACTCGATGATCTTTAAGGTCCCTTCCAACCCAAACTATTCTATGATTTACTTTTGGTTTCAGTGCACTCCAAAAAGAAGTGTCTCAGATTTAAACAGAAGAATTCAGACCCTGAGTTGCACTGTTTCCTGCCATCGTTATTGTCCCAACACCTGAGCTATCAGGTAGTGGTACCTTGGCATTTGTCTTGTGAAACTTTATCCTAACAGCAACGTGCTTTATCAGCCAGACCTACCTGTGATAGGGAAAGTGGTTTGATACAATTTGGTAGGATGCTATCTCTGTGTTGTGCCTTCTGAACTTATCTCCCCGTGTGAGAAAGCTGTGCTTTCATGATCACTTGCTGATAATATCAAAATTCTCTGATATTTCTTTAGGCTCCAAGGGATTATTAGCTCCCAACTCTCTCTGACTTCCCACTGCACTCATCAGGACCCAGGGTTTGGATAAGCTTGAGCATCCTGTGTATGGTCCACCTTCTGCTCCACTAGGAAGTTTGTCATCTGCATGGGTACTCTTTGTTCTCAGTGCTAACCCTTTGTTCAAAGTGCTCTCCTGGTAACAATCCTGTTTTTTTCTAATTCTAACTTTGGAACAGAAAGTGTGTGAGAAAATCGTTTCAGTTTCACATCTGATCTCAGGGGTTGCATCAAATTGGTGAAAATTCAAAACAGCCTGAGTATTCAATCAGCTTTAAAGATTTAGATGAGGAGGTCTTAATGTGTGCTAGTAACAGAAATTGGACATTTTCAAAATAATCCCTCCATCTTTGCACAAAACCTCAATCAAATAAGACTTTACTCCACTTTGGGCTGGCACAGCCCCCTTTGGGATATTCTGTCCCATTTAACCTTTGTTCCAAGCAATGTGGAAAAGATGAGGGGCTCGATTGAGCATGGAATTTCATTAATTATAGAAGCAGTTAACAGTGTTTCCTCGGAGGTTTTTTTCTGGTGAGAACAGCTATTTGATGCTCCAGAGGCTTTCCGAGCTTTGTCAGGAGCAGAGTGGCATGGATGGGTGTGGTTGAAATGGGTGTCCAGCCTCATCCAGGATGTGCTAAAAATAAAAACATCATAGCAGGCACTGCAGTGACCCTTTCCTAAAATTATACAATTAGTCATGTTGCTGCAGATACATTTGGATCACAAACATAGAGCAGAACTCTGGTTTTTACTAGCTACTACAAGCACGTTGCAAAGATGCAGCTACCAATTGACCTGGGCTCAGCTTCCCTTCTGCCTGTTTCATATCTGTCCTACCCAAATACACTCTTTCCTGGGAAACAAAAATAGGCTTGCAAATAGCATGGTAAGGAAGAAGCATTTTAAGAATTACCCAGAGATGGACATAGTTTTCTCTATGTTTTAGGTGGGGGGTGACTTACACCAACACTCCTGCTCTTTCCTGTTGCAGGGAAAGGGACTCTCTTTTCTTTTCCTTGTTCTACTCATAAATGCACAAGATTTTAAAAGCTCTTTCTATATAAAAATCACACCCATTAAAGCCATTTTCAAAATGATTTAGCATGACTAACACAAGGGGGGGTGGCAGTTTAGTTTTCAAACTATAAAATAACCCTTAGTACCTTCTACTTTTTATCTTGCACTTGGACAAGACAAGTGTATCACCATCAAAAGGTGACAGTCTGGTGGTTTAAATAGCTTGAAAGCATTTAATTAAAGCCTATTAAATAGATTTAACAGGTTTAAATGAAGAGAAGCACAGAGCTGGAAGGCTTTGTCCAAGGCAGGCTGAAGTGTTGATGAGCATGCTGAGCACATTTATTACTTTATGGAGTGCAAACAATGTTGTTATCCTTCTTTAGCACACACTAATAAAGAGAGAAGTTGTGGATGCCCCCTCTCTGAAGGTGTTGAAGACCAGGCTGGACAAGGCACTGAGCAGCCTGGTGTAGTGGGAGGTGTCCCTGCCTATGGCAGGGGGGTTGGAACTCGATGATCTTTAAGGTCCCTTCCAACCCAAACTATTCTATGATATCCATCCACCAAGCTTCACATGAGAACAGAAAGTACACCAAGAAAGCTTTTGCTAGATGTCCTTGATAGGGAGTTTCAATGAAAATAACCATGAAACTGATTGGGAAGTGCTCTTATTGCTATGTCCACACACGCAGAGAGGCAAAGCATGACTGTGCTGGGTTCTCAGTAAAATGTGAGAGCATTCATCCAACCCTTCTCAATGCTCTTTCCATTGAGTGGGAGCCCTCAACAAATTACAGCCATGTAAAGCTGAGTCTGGTCATCAGCAGCTGCTCTTTCAGTATTTCATAGAGTCATAGAATAGTTTGGATTGGAAGGGACCTTAAAGATCGAGTTCCAACCCCCCTGCCATAGGCAGGGACACCTCCCACTACATCAGGCTGCTCAGTGCCTTGTCCAGCCTGACCTTAAACCCCTCCAGAGAGGGGGCATCCGCAACCTCTCTGGGCAACCTCTTCCATTGCTTCACCACCCTCACTGTAATGAATTCCTTTCTTATGTCAAGCCTGAATCTACCCCCTTCCAATTTACATCCATTATTTCTAGTTCTCCCATCACATATCTTATTAAAAAGTCCTTCCCCTGCCTTTCTGTAGGACCCCCTCAAGTACTGATAAGGCAGAAATACCCAAGATGATCAAAGGGCTGGAACAACTGCCTTATGAAGACAGGCTGAAGGAGTTGGGGTTGTTCAGCCTGGAGAAGAGAAGGCTCAGGGGGGTACCTCAGAGTAATTTATATTGATAAGTTATATTGAAGTGTTTTAAACTTAGCGGTTTGTGGCCTGTGGTATCACAGAATAGTTTGGGTTGGAATGGAACTTAAAGATTATCTAGTTCCAACCCCCCTGCCATAGGCAGGGACATCTGTAGGGTATAAAAAGAACTACTCATGTAATATCATTTAGTAATTTCTGCCTTTTTTTTTTTTATTGTCTTGGTTATATAGCAGTGCCAGGCACCTAATTAACACAAGGTCAAAATCCACTTAACTCAGTATTCCCAGTATAGAGGTAAAAATATTGAGTGAGACGGGAAGAAATTATGATACCTCCAAGCTCAGACTTGGAGACTGAAACCTACATCAAAAGCTGCAATTGGAGGACAACTGTGGCTGTTAGTCAACCCTGAGACTCCATCTGAATTATAAAAAAGAAAGTATGTTCAGTGTTACAGTTTATTCATTTCAATATCTTGTATCATAAAATCATAGAATGGTTTGGGTTGGAAGGGACCTTAAAAGATCATCGAGTTCCAACCCCCCTGCCATGGACAGGAACACCTCCCACTAGACCAGGATGTTCAATGCTTTGATCCTTTCATCATCTCAGTGCCTCTGCACTGGTCTCTCTCCAGCAGTTCTCTCTCTTTTTTTATCTGAAGGTCCCAGAAGTGGACACAATCCTCCAGATATGGATACAAGTGATTTAATTACCGTCATTTTCCTCCCTCCCAGTTGTGATTTCTTCTCACCTCATCTATAGATGCTTTTTTTTTCCACTTTGGATCTTGCCACCACATCATCATCATGGCTTTATTCAACTCTGTGTCACATCTGAGCACATCTGAGCTTGGAACATTTTCTGTAGGTACAGGGGTGCTACATCACAAGTCACCTGTACTCTTTCAGCTGAGTTTATTGCCAGGGGAGCACAGCAAGTGGGAGAGATTTGTGTGGAGTAGATTTTGGTTACTTCTACATCAGATTACATCAAGGTGCTCTCATATCAAAGGGGTCACTGCCTCTAAATTTCCTGAAAACTATGCAGTTGTAAATGAATTGGTTGTCAGCCACCTGAGGCCAGAAAAATTAACCTTTCTCTGTCTCCCTTTGTCTATCAGCACTCTCAAAAGAGGCAAAAGTTCTTTTCTCAATCTTTTTTGATCTCTTGCTTACATCCCTCATAGGATTCTCTTTAATCACAACTCAACATTGCAAATAAGAGCATAAGAAGAGCCACAAGTTCTATCACTTCATTTAATCAACCAGTTCCCCCCAAAATCTTGGCCAGATCGAAGCATTTTTGCATATTGCTTTCAACCTGGTTTTAAAGCATACCTAATTATCCACCATTAAAAAAAAAAAAACAAACCCAATTAATTCATAAAACTCTACTTTATTCTGCTCTACTAATCAGATTTACGTTACCTCCTGATAAAATCAGCCAATTGTAGATAGTAATAAAACTGTGACTTTAATTATTTTTCTTTATATTTTGAGGAAACAAGGTTATTTAATGGAACACNTAATTCATAAAACTCTACTATATTCTGCTCTACTAATCAGATTTACGTTACCTCCTGATAAAATCAGCCAATTGTAGATAGTAATAAAACTGTGACTTTAATTATTTTTCTTTATATTTTGAGGAAACAAGGTTATTTAATGGAACACCTTTAAAGGATGAATGATTAAAGAATTGCAGTGTGCTTTCCACAAAGTCATGTTGAGTTGAAGGAAGAGTTAGGGAATGAGCTAATTGGCCTGCTCATGTATTTAGCTGGTGTTACATGCATGGTAGCTGCTGAGAGATGTTCTAGGAAACCATCTGAAATGTAGGCACTGTTGTAAAAAAACATTCTGGTTTAGTGCTGTGGCCTCGTGGCATGAGGATTTCCAGGAGCTTTGTCAGCAGCTTGTAATGAGGATGAGAAAGATGACAAAATGTTCACTGTTCCAAGGAACAGGGTTGCTTCTTTGCATGAAAATATATTTCAAGAGCTGGTCATGAAGCATTATTCCAACTGAGGAACTAAATGTCAGGCAAAACAATATTCTCAATGTTGTCTGGCTATATTCATGTGTCCTGGGGAGTAGGGCTGGGGCAGCAGCAGGCACATAGGGAACTGATTTCATTAGATATGGGATATATCCCTACCAAACTGGGCCAGTACATGCTGTGACAAGGCAGCAGTGTACCCAGCATGCCCAAGAGGATGGAGCTCACTGGGAAGTGGCAACAACCCAGCTGAGGTCTGCTGGAAGTTTGCCAAGAGAGCCAATGATACCTTCCACTGCTCAAAGAGTAGTTTTAAGGGCTCTTATGACTAGATTTTAATATATACCTGCACATTTCCTGCTATTGTATTATGCATTGTTTTTCTTTCCCAGGTTAGATCTGTGGCTCTGTCAGGCCCCAGGTTGTGCTCATGAAATGTTAACATGCTGAGCAAATGGAACAAAGCTGACTGTTCTGCCCTATAGCCAAAAAAAGAGAGGACTCCAGCAGATATTAGGGTGAACAGAGTCACACAGGAATAGTGACATGCTGTCCTGACTCAGTTTTTTCAACGTCTATATTACAGCATGCTAATGCAGTGTGACAGGATGTCATGCTCCAAACCTGAAAGCACTGGGGGATTAGTCTGAGATATTTTGCTCTCCCATCCAGTCAGAGATCTCATCTCTTCCTCCTGGTTGGGAAATGAAACTGTTTCTGATTCAGTGTAGTTTTTCACCCTCTTCATCACCCCACCTTCCCTTCATCTAGGAGAAAAATAAGTCCACCCTAGAAATAAGACTGAAAATTTAATTTGAAGCCAAAACCTCTTGTTGAGTTATGCTGTTACTACACAACCAGAAGACAGAGAAATTATTTTGCTTTAGGTTTTGTGGAATTGGTTTATTTTGGCTGGGTTGTTTTTATAATACTGGAGACTTTCACCTAATAATTAATACTGGGGTTTTATAATACTGGAGACTTTCACCTAATAACTTGACCTAGGATTTTTAAGACTGGCATCATTTACTGCAGTAAACTCCCAACAACTGGAGCATTGCTTTGAGGGCAAGTCATTCATTCCACAGTTTGGTGCCTCCTGACCTGTTATCTGAGAATTTTCTTCTTCCCCTTCCATGTTTTCCTCTTAACCTTCCATGGTTAAGCTGCAAACTCCTCCTGAAGTGCTTGTACACCCTAGGGAACTAGTACAATTTTATTCCTCCATGACAGGAGGATGGGTGCTTACAGCTGCACTAATTTTTTAGTTGTTTCTCCACTCTGAAGACTCAGCATGGCTGTGGTTGTGTTCAGGGAAAGGAGAAGCCAGCAAAATAACCCTTTAATTCCTCTGGTTATCTTTTCCAAACTAGTCTTAGAGACTGTAAACCAGCCTGTGGTCCAAAGGGATAGAGCACAGCAGATGACCCCCCTTTACAAAAGAAGTGAGGTAATAACTAGAGATACTAGGATACAGCTTGAAAAGTTTGCTAGCAGGGTTCTGTGATTTAGTTGCTTCTGCTAATAGGCTTCTGAGCTTGATTTTCCATGAATCTCTCTGCTGCTCTCTGACATATGTGCTTAGATGTGGAAGGCACATGAAATAATATGATTCTCTGTGTTTGTTTCAGAAGATGATATTCAAAACAGTACCCTCACTGCAGTCAATGCAACTGTTCCTGCATCAACATTGAAACCTGGTAAGAGTTCATATTTGCTGTTGCCTGATCTTCTGAAGCTCCCATTGCTTTTTAAGCATTCAGCTTTGACAGGATGAATGAGGTGAAATCTTTCTTGTAAGATGATTGTAGAGCAAGGTATTCGTTTCCCTGGGCCTGTTATAAAAGACAAAAGCATTGAGAGTTCTAAGTAACAAGGGGGTTAATTTTTAGCAAGCTGTATTTTTTTGTTTCAAGTGAAAAAGGATGAAATCCTTGTGAGTTCTTGTGCTCTCAGATTAAAAGATTAGCTAAGGCATAGTTCAAGAGGTCACTGGTTCAAGAATAATTTGGGAAATGGCATCAGTTAAGGAATTGGGCAGCAGAGATGAGTTGATTTGCTGGATGTAGAGTGACAGAAAAGGACATGGACATTGACAGTAAAGAATTACAGAAAATATACCAATGTTGGACCTCAGCTATTAGAAAGAATAAATGTGCATGAAACTCTAATTTAAACTGTTGTTGTCAAGATTCACTTTTGGAGGTAAAGGGGGGTCTCACCAGCACCTTCAGTTTCAAAAGCTGCATTCCCTTTTTCTTTTGCTTGTGGTTGCTTTCACTAGATCAAATTTAAAGTTCTAAAACTAGGAGGACTTCACACAGAAAGTACCTGCTTCATATGGTAGTGGTCTGTGATTCTGTTTTACATCTTTGACTGAGACATTTGGTTCTCTTTATTTTGTGTCTTCGTAGCTATGAAAAATCAATATTGACTGTATTTCATTCATGTGAGCTGGAAATCAGCTCCTCTTTTAGTTTTCAAATGTTGCATTTATTAAATGATGAAAGAAGAAAACTTGGACATGGGTTGATTTTTATTTTTTTTTAATAACTAGAGATACTAATGAGTCCATTTCAGAGCTGCAAGCACTGAAATGACAAATGAACATATGTTTGAAGTGCTAGTAATGGAGATAAATAAGACAGAGCTAGGTGAAGTGTGTGGAAGATTATATTTATTACAGCAGAAGGATTAGTCCCTTACAAATGAACTGCAATACAATTTGAGCTTCAAAAACCCTGATGTGCATGTTTCTTTCAAAGGCATTTAATAAAGCCTCAACATCTCACAGTGAATAAGCTCTTCAGGTGTTTTGCTCAATTTCTCTTGCAGTTTTTTGTGCTAGAAAGGAAAACAGTGTTGTTATTTATTCCTATGAGTAAAGCACTATGAGGTTAAAGCACTCAATATGTAGAACAAGCTCTCATGGAGGCCAATTCTATGAGCAGCCAGCAAAGCCAAGAGTAGAGGAAGAGAGTCTGGGTTGTATTTCAAACATTCTAGTGTCAATGGTGCATTTAAAACTACTCAGGCTGGATGAAGAAAAAAACCCATGTCATGCCATGATTTACTCCTGTCATGTTTCCCATCTGTGTAAAGTCCTAGGAGAATTTAACATCGTAGGACACATTAGGTTGTTTTCAGGGGTTGAAATGACCTTCTCTAGTTGACATTAGTACATTTTTTTTTTTTAAATTTTGAATACACAGTTGGAAACTGGGCTCTTAAAATGATTAGTTATGTTTTTTTCCTAACCCATGGCAGCAATTTGGCCCTGATCAAGTGCCAGGGGCACACAAGACTTGCAGTTTGCCATCCATGCACAGCAAGACACACTGATTTAAACCTTGCTATTGCCTTAGGCAATGTTCAGGCACCTCTGCTCCCCTCTTTCTACATGAGTAGCTGATGGAACTGATCCCTGCTTCCCAAGGGAGCCCTTTCCCCTCCTTCCAGCCTCCAAATCTCACTCCCCTAGAGAAGAGAACTACCTGGAGTCACCTTATAAATAGCACCAAGATGACTCTGTGGAATATCATTTATTGATCTTATCCTAAGCTTCGCTGGGGTTTTTTTTCTGGGTTTTGGGGTTTTTTTCTGGGTTTTGGGGTTTTTTTCTGGGTTTTGGGTTTTTTTTCCTCAGAAATCTAGGTGCAAAGGAAGAGGGTCTGGCAGAGGCACAGAGAAGAAGACTCAAGTGGGGCTTGAAGTTAACAGAGGAGGGAAAGGGAGAAGGAAAGGAGGGGGAGAGTAGAAAATTGCATAAGGACTATTAGAGACTCTTCCTCTTCAATAATTTAGCTGTAGGATATAAACTGTGCTCCTGTATGTCACTCACACTTCTTTCTGGGGAGTTTATATCCCTTCTATGAGACAGTACAGTGCAAGTCAGCAGTCCAGCACCCATCCACACCAGGCTCCTTTCCTTACCCTCACCTATTCCATTGACATTTCCTCTCCAAAAGAGCATTTGCCTCTTCCTTAGGGTGTGGCTGAAGATCCAAAAAATGGGGAGGGGAGCTCCAAGTTTGAGGGGTTTTGGCCTCAAAAAATGATCCAAAATGGGGAGGGAAAAGGTCAAAAAGAGCCTCAAAAATGGGGGGAAACCCCCAAAATGGGTGGAAAACCACCAAAAATAAGGAAAAATTCCAAAATTTGGGCAAAAATTGATTAAAAATCCTCAAAAATTTGGCAAAAATCCTTGAAATTGGAGCAAAAATATGAAAATATCTCAAATTTTATTGGGGGTTTTGGCCTCAAAATGACCCAAAATAGGAGGGAGCTGCTAACTTTCAGTGGGCCACTTGTGAATTGTCCACAGATCAAATCTTCCACCCAAATATCAAGCATGAGCTCTTTGAATCCTGTTTTAAAATGTGTCAGTAATAAAGCTCCGTGAGGTCCAGAAATTCACTGTCATTGTGAAAGAAGGCAGCTCAAGGCGCATGATGTTCACTTAGACACTAAAATAAATATAAAATGGCTCAATAAGGATGTGGATGCTTGTCTTGCAGTAACAGAAGCTCTGAACCCATCATCTCCAGAAGCAGTAACATTTCAAGCATCAGTGGTGACTACAACTCCTGTCAGAAGTACAAATGCATCCATCACAAATAGTAAGTCAAAGTTTCTTTCAGATAATTGGTGCTACTGTTCCAGTCCTTGTTCAGGAAATGCTGAAAATGCCTTGAGAAGTTGCTTTAACAATAGCAAACACTTTGATGTGAAATCTTGGTGTGCAGAGGAGCTTCTTCATGATTATGCTCAAGGTAGCTCCAGGCTAGACCTTGGAATTGCATTATCACACGCTTGCTACCAGTGGGGAGTCCCACCTTTAAGACCAGGAGTGGCTTTCTCAGTAGTAAAAGTTGCCCCATCACTCTTAGACTTCAATTTAGAATCATAGAATAGTTTGGGTTGGAAGGGACCTTAAAAATCATGGAGTTCCAACCCCCCTGCCATAGGCAGGGACACCTCCCACTACATCAGGCTGCTCAGTGCCTTGTCCAGCCTGGTATTGAACACTTCCAGAGAGGGGACATCCACAGCCTCTCTGGGCAACATCTTCCAGTGTTTCACCACCCTCACCATAAAGAATTTCTTTCTTATGTCAAGTCAAAATCTACCCCCTTCCAATTTACATCCATTGTTTCTAGTCCTCCCATCCCATATCATATTAAAAAGTCCTTCCCCTGCCTTTCTGTAGGACCCCCTCAGGTACTGAGAAGTTACTCTGAGGTCCCCCCTGAGCCTTCTCTTCTCCAGGCTGAACAACCCCAACTCCTTCAGCCTGTCCTCATAGGGCAGTTGCTCCAGCCCTTTGACCATCTT
>VZTY01022731.1:0-12489 GCA_013400935.1 Turnix velox
GAAAGTGTAAAAGGAATGAGTAGTGAGGCTGAACTTGGAGACAGTTATTGCCAGTAAGAAATTCTTCGAGTTGAGAACATCAAAACTGAGATCCTAAAAATTAATGGTGACTAAAAACTGCTCTTCTAATTATTCTGATCAAAAATCCACATAGTTTGTTGTCTACAGGTGTATCGGCCTCATATTTAGCTATTCCCTTCATCCAAACTCTGAGCATTACAGTGTGTATCCTCTAACAAAACATTGTGCAAACCCCTCTAGCTAGTTTGTTCAATAGTTCTGCTTTCTGTCTTACCAAGACAACTGGAAAGCATGGCCTACTGTTTGTTTATGATCATGAGGAGACCTCAGAAATGTCACAAGCCTGTGAAGTGTTTATACCCTCATGTTGAAAGGGTCCCAGTTATCAGGACAGTTAAGGCACAATAGGAACTGCGTGTGAAACCCTATGCAGTTCCAGTAGTTAGGTAAGATACTTCCATGCTATCAAATTTTAGAATCCAAAGTCTGTTCTGAAAGTGTAGACAACTCTACGTGAAAAAAACTAAGCAGTATTCACCATTTTATTTTTTCAAAGTTAGTTGTACATTCATAAATTCCATTGCAGTTCTTATTATTCCTTATTCCTTCTAACTATTCTCTCTGAATAATAATCTGACAGAAGTGGTTCTTTTCTTGGAAAGTCATGTTATCTGAAGTATCTGATTTCTTCTAACAGCTCTGCAGACAGAAATGTCTCTGTTCAAGTTTGCCTAAATACACACAGGAAAAGATAAATGTAAAATTTAAATTTTGATTTTGTGTGGGATTACTATGGTTCTCATTAAAGTAATTTCCACATTCATTTATTCATCTTCCCATAATCTATACGGGGTAGACAAGTATTATAAACCTTTTTATAGATGAAAAACTTTGCTGCTGTCAAACAAGTTAGTCACTCATGCAAAGTTTCCCAGACTTCTGAATAGAAGATGGACATTTTGCCATGCAGCCAGGACTTTCGTTCAATATCATCATCCCTTTCCTAGGGCTAGAATAAAAGAAGTGAAATTTGGAAAGAATATATAAAAATACGTGGCAATATTTCCTCAGCTGTATTACGTATCCCTGAATAAGAAAGAAAGTAAATCGGAGAGTAAAGTGAAACAAAAGTCTTTCTACTGAGCTACAGGGGAAGTACAAACGATGTCTCATTATTTCCATCTTCATTAGAATGTATTTTAAACATATCTGCATAAATCACCAGATGATGCTGAGCATCTTACATCCATGCTGTATGTGTTCCAGGATGCTTTGCTTTGAACTCTCTCCAGTCTGGCCCCATACACTGAATGTCCTCACCAGCTGGTGCTTTAGATGTAATTTGGGAATGCACCTTCTGGCTTGATTTACACAAATGAAATCCAATTTGCTCTGAGTACTCCATGCAGTAAGAAATAAAGTCCAGCATATGGGAACAGCCAAAATATTTACTTAAGCCTACTCCAAATACAAGTAAAAATGCTACAGTAGGCATATCAGGTTTTATTTGTTTTACTAGTCAGGCATTAAATCTAGTTTGTTTTGTAGTAGTCCAAAAATGGAACTCAAAGAGCTTTTAGGAATTGCCTCTCCTCTGTTCAATGATCATGAGGACGAGTCTGGAACATTGAGTAGTAAATTGTATGTCTCTCTCCCGAGTCTGCACTGGTATCTCAGAGCTCTACATGACCTGTGTCCTAATTCTTCTTCTGTTGGAGGCAAGAGAGGTAAGGAGGCAAGGTTGGAGGCACCTGGCCCCCTTGGAAAATGCGCTGGAAGGAACTCTACAGGAAGCTATTTTTTAAACATGTACACCTTGTCTCATTAAGGAAAAAGTTGGTGGGTTCACAAAGCATTAAGGCAAGAAACAGAAACACAAGGCCANATCAGATTAAATCAGATTAAAAGAGGCCTTTCTCCTCTCACCATGTCCCCTTGGAAAATGCGACTCACCAGTGGTGTAACTGTAAAACCAACAGTTCTATCCAAGATAGAAAGGAAAGATAACAGCAAAGCATGAAGTATAACAAAATAAGCCAATAAACTCAGTGTTGGTCTTTGAGTATTATCTCTGTTGCCTATAAAGGTTAAGTTAGGCCACAAGTTTGTTTGAGAAAGCTTCTGCTATTAGTTTTTTCCAGAAATTCTCCCCTACCTAACTTCAGCTACAGAAGGTCCTGCTCTCTTGGGGTAGACTTAGGAAGAGGTAAAAAAACGGACAATCATAAACATTATCTATATAGCTCTTTAAGTTTACTCGAGACTGTACAGTGTGGTGTTGAAAGAGCCTCTAGCCAGGAAATCTTACAGTTAAACAGCATAAGCTTGAAAACAATATGTTCAATTATGCAAATAAACAGAGTGGCTTAAAGGGCCAGATGGTGTAAATCACCAAAGTCTCATACATTTAAGTTCTACTTGGGCAATTTACTGCAGTTGATAAACTGCCCCAAAATCCCTACAGATGTAATGCTCTGCAGAACATTTGTATCTGCAGCTGTTTTGTGAGAAAGGAATGAGAAGTCATCTGGAGAATGCTGTCCAGGCACACAAGGAAGAACAAAAGAAATCATTAAAAACAGAGAAAACAAACAGAATTCATGTAGTGGAGAGGAGGAATTAATGCAGTATGATCTTTAAGGTCCCTTCCAACCCTAACTATTCTATGATTCTATGATTCTATGATTCTATGATTAAGGATACCATTACAGCCATCCTCACTAACCTTGGGTGAGATAAAACATCACTGCTTTCTTGTCAAGTGCTTGTCTATTTCAGAATCCTGTAGAAATTTGACATTTAAATAAAAAAAATTATAAAATGTTCGGTTTGGTTTTGTTTTCTTAGCTTGTATGCAAACTTGCATCTTCAAATATTAGACAGCTAACACACTACATAAAACATTAGTTAGGGCATGCTACTGAAGCTTCTATTAAAAGAAAAAAAAACCTAGACATCCTCTTGGAAGTGTGGAGGGTTCATTTTTTTCTGAACAGATCTGCTCCCTTCTGTTCTCTAATTCAGATGCTAGCCAGAAAGCACCCCACAAGTACACATATGCAGCTCCCAGGTGTGAGTACTTCACTGTGTCACCCATACAGCAGTATTCAGCTGACTGAGTTGCTGTTCCTGGTGTCTGTCAGGAAGGAAGCTCTGGCCCAGACAAGTTGAAATGGTGGTAGGACAACTTCTGTCAGCAACAGGACTTTACTACTGCAAGATCCCTTTCCACTGTTAAAAATTTTTGAGCCTTCCTTCTGGCTACTTTTTAAGCTGATTTTTTTGTGTTTCAAAAGTCTCTTGATAGCTCCCCAGGCACTTTTTAATCTGATTGATAGTTGTCTTGCTCTTCAGTGCAATCTGCCTTGTACTAAAAACCACCTGAAAAAGTTCTGAGTATTCCATTCACACACAGTAGCAGGCATTGTTATCTACATCATTCTACCAAGCCTGGGGGTACTTAAGCATACCCACAGACTGTCCAGGAAAATATCTTAGGGTGGTTCATGGTCACTTGAACATGAGTCCACAAGGCAAGGCAGGAGCAAAAGGCCTCAGCTAGACCTTTAATTTACATGCAGTTCCTAAAGAAAATATTTTGCTTTGGGCTTAATCTAGAAATCTGTGCTCAACACTTCATCTGAGTTTCTGGGCTTTCAGTCCTTAACCACAAGACAGGCAATTGCACTGCAGAAGGGAGACTTTATCTGGACATAGCCTGCTTAGAGAAGGCTGATCACAAGGTTTAAATATGTACACATAGGAGAAAGAAATATAGAAACAAGACTTAATTTCAGCAGGAGAAAACTGAAATTAATACAAGCTTATATTAGAGAAAAGGCAAGTGTTTCAGGTGGAAGTCTCACAATTCTGTCTTTTTATATAGCTTTATTCTGAATAACTGACTTTGTCTTTTAGAATCCACATTTAAGCATCAAAGTAAAACAACATCCCAAGAAGTAAGCATTTTTTTAAAAAAAGTGTATCTGTATATAAATAATCTGTATATAAATAATGTGTATTCCACATTATTTCTCAAATTTTTATCGTAAAACTTGATAATAAAGATGCAACATGATACAAATGTATCCACATAGTACCTTAAGTCACAGAAATAAAATCATTATGTTGTGCAAGTTTATGCAAGTGCAGATGTTACAATTAATAGAACTGGACAGAAAGTGGAAAGTCTGCTCTGGTAATATATTACCAAAAAACCCTGTGAAACTGTGAAACTTTAGTGACTTCCTTTTCTTATTTAATGAAAGCTATTGTGCTCAGCAGCATGTCATCTACAGACGTTAGGAAAGGAATCATGGCTAATTAGCAACATAGCTGGTGAATACAAGTCTAATTAGTTGACACCTCCTACAAAAATCCTCTTAACTGAAAATAGAAAAAGTCAGAAGAAGCTCCGCATAAAATTTAAATAACTGATAAATAATTGACATATGGGCTGATTTAACTAAAAAGAGATTAACATTAAAGAACTGGAGTTACTAGATGAATGTCACTAAATAGACAGCAAATGGAGCAGGCACTAAATACCTGTAGGAAGCAAAAAATGTAGTGGGAGCAAGACAAATGCTTTTTGTTCTGAAATCAACTCACTGAAGAAGCCGGGTATAGACATGGCTGTTATGCAACCTACATACTTCTTCAAGATCAAAAAAGATTATTCACCTTTCTTTCCCAAAGGTAAAAATTTCAGAATTTGAAGAGAAGGGGCTTTTTCTCTGTGGTGCATTTGATTCACCTGAAGGAAGGGATGGCATCCAGAGGGACCTTGACAGGCTTGAGAGGTGGACCCAAGCCAACCTCATCAAGTTCAACAAGGCCAAGTGCAAGGTCCTGCACCTGGGTCGAAGCAATCCCAAGCACAGATACAGGCTGGGTGGACAGTGGCTTGAGTGCAGCTCTGAAGAGAAAGACTTGGGAGTGTCAGTTGATGACAAACTCAACATGAGCCACCACTGTGAACTTGCAGCCAAGAAGGCCAACCAAATCCTGGGCTGCATCAAGAGGAGTGTGACCAGCAGGTCCAGAGAGGTGATTTTACCCCTCTACTCGGCACTGGTGAGACCCCACCTGGAGTATTGTGTCCAGTTCTGGAGCCCTCAACACAAGAAGGACATTGAGCTATTGGAGCGGGTCCAGAGAAGGGCCACAAAGATGGTCAAAGGGCTGGAGNTAGAAACAATGGATGTAAATTGGAAGGGGGTAGATTTAGACTTGACATAAGAAGGAAATTCTTTACAGTGAGGGTGGTGAAGCACTGGAACAGGTTGCCCAGAGAGGTTGTGGATGCCCCCTCTCTGGAGGTCTTCAAGACCAGGCTGGACAAGGCACTGAGCAGCCTGATCTAGTGGGAGGTGTCCCTGCCTATGGCAGGGGGCTTGGAACTCAATGATCTTTAAGGTCCCTTCCAACCCAAACTATTCTATGATTCTATGAAATCTCTCCTTCTGAAGTGGACAGTGTCATATAGAGTGCCCAAGCCAAGACAGTCTGCTGCCAGTAAATCCCTGAGAGATCATATGAGTGTAGACAAAGTGTTGTGTGAGTGGTGGCTTAATTAGCCAGGCAAAAGAAATAGATTCACAGCTACAGACTTGGAAAAGCAATGAAAAATACTGCAGCAAAGTAAACACTAGGGAGAGAAAACTAACATGCTTCAAGAACAATATTGGCACAACAAGTACAAATAAGAAGATCTGGAAAGAAGAATGAAGGTTAAGATGAGACAATTTTTTCAATATCCTTCAAAAAGAGAAGTATCACTGTTCCAGAAGCGTGTATGTGTGTGGGTCTATTTGAACCCTGTGACAATAGCGAATCAGACAAGATACTGGAGAAGACTCTGTGAGTACTTTTAGCAAAAGACAATGATATTGAAAATAAAGTGGCATTCATTTCACTAGCACTCATTTTCATTAGACTGTACAATAGTGCTAAATTTATGCTCAGAAAATGCATTTACTTATTACATTAAAAATACAGCTGGATAAAGAAGCTCTGTGACTTACCCATTTGAAACTGTTTTTCAGAATGGATTTCTGATGAGATAAATTTTTTTCAGTTAAATAAAATTGCCCCTTTTGAAATTCATATCCATCTCCATTTTTAATGTGTATTTTTTTCTGTCTTGTCACTTGTGTCTTGATTACAACACATTTCATTGGACCTTGCCAAAATGAACTCTTAATCAGTTTCCTCCTCTCTTTTTCATCATACTTCCCTTCAGGTCAAAGCTGAAACTTGCTGAAATCTTACTGAGGCAAGAGTTGTTGGAAGAGAAGAACTGCTTTTTCTCTGGAGCAAGGACCTTAAAATCTGACACAAATATGAGGCATTATGATTGTTAAAAGTGTAAACTATATTGTTCTTCTTTGAAAATAAATGCAAAAAGGATTAGATTTAATGTAGAATTTGTTGATAATTACACAAATTGAGCATAAGTAGAGCTGTGTGATTTTGTTATTAAAAAGATGGGGTAATATAAGACAGATACAGCTTTAAGTACTGCCTGTTAGAAAGAAAATAATAATGTGTTAAATAGGATTTATGAAAATCATAAAAAGACTTTCAAGTTCGGCAGATTTCCAGAGGTGCAAAGAATAATGACCTGCTTTATATCAAATAATCAGCTTACACAGCTCTCTTACACAGAGTCCATTTACTGACTCTTTTTGGAAATGTTTCATTTTGCTGCCCATCTCAGCTAATTACTTAATAGTTAACAGAATAGATTAGTAGAAAATAATAATTCTAATGCTTACTAGCTTGCTTGAGCTTTGTTACAGATTCAAACTATTCATCAATAGGGAATGAATGCTTTCTTACAGCATTGCAACTTCTTTAAAAAAACTTCAAAATATTAAAACAATGTAGTTGCTTGAAGTCTACAATAGGATAGCTCACAACGTATCCCCAGGATGGGGCTCTGGTTGCAAGTTCTGCAGTGTACCATTTCTATTGTGCTTGAAGCGACCCAAGATAATGTCTTTGTTCACTAATTTATATATGGCAAAAATAATTAATTTGGAGGTAATACAATGCTTCTCAAAAGAAAATGCAGGGCTAAATATTGTCATCTGGCAAAAGGTGGGCTCTCTGTACCCAAAAAGAGGAGAGAATGGAGGAAGTTACCATCTTAGCAATCAATCTGCAGACCTCCTACAGAAAGAGCAAAGATAATGACTTCTGACAAAATGTCTATGGTTGCTATCATGCACAGTTCACTACAGTCAGAACTGCCTTTTTTATCTACTCGAAATTGACCACATGTAACTCCACTCTTAAAATTAGGTAAAGATCTGCTGGGTCAGGACAAAGGAAGTGTTGAAATTGACTCACCAAAACATAGACGGAAGGTCCTACAGAAAGGCAGGGGAAGGAATTTTTAACATAATATCGGATGGGAGGACTAGAAACAATGGATATAAATTAGAGGGGGATAGATTTAGACTAGACATAAGAAAGAAATTCTTTACAGTGAGGGTGGTGAAATACTGGAACAGGTTGCCCAGAGAGGTTGTGGATGCCCCATCTCTGGAGGTGTTCAAGACTAGGCTGGACAGGGCACTGAGCAGCCTGGTCTAGTGGGAGGTGTCCCTGCCTATGGCAGGGGGGTTGGAACTCGATGATCTTTGAGGTCCCTTCCAACCCAAGCTATTCTATGATTCTATGATTCTATGACTACAGACCCATGCTATGAAGGGGTTTGAATCTAGTAAAGGATCCAGTACATGCTGTTCCTACTCTCTGTCCTAATATAAAAGCAGTTCAGTTCCATCTGAGCTCTGTCAGAATTATACAAAAAGGGACTTTTTCTCCAGGGCAAGTTGTTGATGATGCTCTCTGTCTAGGCAGCCAGAATTTGCTCTGAGACCCCTGTCAGAGAATAAGGCCTGCAAGGACTGGTTTCTAAGTCTCAGGTCACTTCCTTTGGGGGAAGCCTAAATCCTAAACTTTGATGGATTTGAGGGACAGAATCCACTTTTTCATTTCAGCAATGAGATGTCTGCTGTTATGAGTTGTACTGCCAGAGCCTCCATTGGCTGCACATACTGTGCACTGCTCCGTCTATATGACTTACATGTGGATACAAATACAGACATCTACAAAACATTTACAAAAATCCCAAATATATACCTATGGCATAAAATGCTATGCAACCTTAAGTGCAACGTCTGGCCCCTCAAGTTGTTGTTTTGAAGGCAAAACTGATGATTGACTCTTGAATTTTAAAATAGTCCTGGTTCTGTGGTTACTATCCCTTCTGTGGCTGGCCCAACCTTGCCAATGTCAAGGGGAATGTAAAATATAATTATTCCAGAAAGACAATTAGAATAATGATACAAAAGCCCTAAATACTCACACTGTATCTCTTACAAGCCTGCAGCTGTCATCTACTCTTTCAAGACAAAAACAACTCTGAAGTGCAGCTCTCAGAGACTTTGGTGAAGTCTGGGTCATGGGCACTCTATTAATAAGTTAGACTTTGAACTAGCACCTTGCATTCTATTTTTTTTTTATCATTCTAATGACATTTTAAACTTCTTAGTCTTCGTTACAATAGCTTGATGACAGTTTCCTGACTGATCTTCAAAGACCCAAAGCTAATTATGTTTTAACAAAAGTCATTCAAAGGATTTTTAACCTTAACTAGCTTTTGTAGATTTTCCCTCATTACTCCTTCCTGATTTGTAATGGTTCATGACATTAACTTTGATTCCCTTGGGTTTGTTTCTTCTTATACATTCTAATATTTGCTTAGCTGGTATAAATAGCTGGATATTTGCCTTGAAAATTCCTCATCCTTAATTAAATTGGCCTGTTGATTTTTTATTTCACATCAAAAGCTTTTAAAATAATTATCACCTGGGTTAGGAAAAGCCACACGGTTAGCATAAGAGTAACCCTCAGCCTTTCCAGAGGTTAGATAAACTTGTGGGGGTTTTGAGGTTTTATAATACTTTGCAGTGATTTCTGCTTTTAGGAAACAGTCAGGGGGTATTTTAAAACCCATATAATATAAATTATTCTGTTGAATTTTCTGAGTATATTAGACCAGGAAACACAGGAGAAAATCTGCTTCTGTAATATGACATCTTGGAGAATCCACTTGATAAAGTTATTTTTATGTTTACTTGCATATTTTTAACATAAAGAATGAGGCTACAAGGTACTTCTTTGAATCTCTTGAGACTTTGAAGTTTAACATCGATATATGATAATTTCACTTATTTATCCATTTCAAGATGAAAATTATATGTTAGTTTATTTCCTATCTCTGTCACAAAATTAATAGTTGTCAAAGTCATATAAATCACACTCCTTTAAAGCCTTTTAATCCTGTAAATACCAAGGTGATAGCGATGATAATGGCAAAAATATCCTTAAAGTTGAGGTAAAACTTACTTTTTAAACTTCATACTTAAGATGTGCTCTTGTACATCTGGATTTGACTTCAGAAAACTGTTTTCCAAGTTTTGCATGTTCCTGTTTTCACAAGAATGTGAAATAGCCAGTTCTTCAAACTGACAGACACCAGGCAATCAGTAGATTTAAGGTGATGGTTTGGAAAACTGAACTTGCTTCTGCACTCATCCTATAGACTCTCACTGATCCCTGGATGTTCTAAGATTTTGAGCTACAAGACGGTCCTGTTAATAACTGTTTGAACTACAAGCTAATAGGTAACCAGTTCTTCAAAAACAATTACCAACAAGTAAAACACATGGACATGTTGAACGCCCCCATGCTTTTGGGAGCTTCAGAGATTGCAGTGATTCTTTAAAAGATATGTTAATATAAACGGTCCTCATTTACTCAGTGCTGGCAGGGATGATACTTTTTCTAGTAGGTCTGAATTGCACATTGGAAATGACAAGCCCCTGACAATTTTTTTTTTTTTCACAGTCTGTAGGCAGCTCCTCCTACAATATTACAGGATATAAGCTATCTTGGCACAAGCCTAACTGTCATACTTAACAATGAGATGTGGCATCATTTCTCACTGAGCTTTGTAGCCTGAAATAGGATGCCACATTTGGCTGGACATTTCCTCCAGTTTCTCTTCAAACAAACACAAAGAGAGATGAAAGCTGCTATTAATGTCACAGTAGCTGCAGCAAATACTAATGAGAGGATTAAGAAATAGCAATTACTGCTGATATAGGAAACATAGACTGGAGCTGAAAGGAATCATTCTCCAATGCAGTGAGAGTATATACATATTTTATAAGCAAGATGTAGATGGCTTGTCTTGAGTCACAGGGCATTACTCTAAACCCTACAATACTTTTATGAGGCTTTAGCTGAATTATATATAAATTTTTTTTTCAAATAAAATATTCAGAAATTATCCAGGTTATCAAAAAGTGCTCACAAATTATTCTATATGTATTTTTAGGAGAAAAATTTGTTTAGAAAGTCAGAATGGATCATTATAGTTTATACAGAATTTATTATGTGTCAAAAGTTAGCATAATTCTTGTTCTAATGATAATGTTTACTTTAATAGTCTGAATTTTGATTAGTAAAATAGTCAAAGTTGAGAGAATCATTATTATTAACAGTAGTAATAATAGTATTAGTATTTGATGTATATTAATTTTTCTTCATATTTACATTAAAAGGAAGATAGCTATAGGAACAGGTTGCCTAGATCTAATTATAATTGATCTCATCTGCAGTGAACCTGAACCCTGAGAACACATTCACTGAATCATCTTTTGATAGTGCTGGTGGAATCTTTGTTCCATCTCTAAATCATTGTGATGGAATATCCCTTTTAATACTAGTCAGATGTTCCATGAACTCTTCATATCTGAAAAAATCATGATGGATCACCTATTAGTATTTTATTTTCTTTCTTCTTCTGGTTTGTGAAGTTGATGCTGATAATACATTTCTCACCGTTGTTATCATTATTAATAAAAAAAAGCTCCTCCTACAGGAATTAAATTCTGTGATCAAAAAAGCCTCTAAAAAAAATCTTATGAATTCAGCTGATGACTGAGAGTATGTGAGCCACAGATGTGTCAAAGGATTAAAAGGAAGACAACGATGCTCGACTTCCCTGACTCATTCAGTGACTGATGTTAGATTATCAGGAGGAGGGGAATGCTAGAAATAAGCATTTATTTATTCATTTCACAGTCTCCTACAGCAAAAACCCTACAGTAGTGACAGTGTTCACCCACACCAAACAGCTTAGAAATGTCAATTTACACTTAAAAAAAGCTGATTGTTCTGTGATCATGGAAACCTTTCATAGCACAATAAAAGAAAAAAATCATCTACCTCCAGGCGCTTACCAGCTACTCAGTATGACACATACAATAGCACATTACTGCAAGCTTCATTTGTTCCAACTTGAAGGTTGGCATAGCAGATATTTTTGCAGAACTCCAAGTCTAGGACTCATGATGACCCTTTCCAGAAAGCTGATTTTGGCCCAGTATATTAGAATTCTCTATAAAGAAAACCCAGCATTAGTTGTCAAAGGCAAGCATTTTATTCTGAATATAGATGCTGCATCTAGATGAATGACCCTCACACTTCTTCAGTCTCTTCCTGGAATTAAAATGGTCACAGGAGTAGACACTAACAAAATTACATCAGTGCAAGGTCAGTTGCACTCATTCTCTTCAGTCTCTGCAGAGCCAAGGAAGGACAATCACATGGCTGTAGCATTCAGTAAGCTCCATGTAATTTCAGATGTCAGAATTCCACTCCATTGTGCTACTGTAACCTTCTTTCCCCTGTCTAGTCCCCCCTCCTCCAAAACATTTTTTCAGAGATGAACAAATGTTTGGTAGAAAGAAAGATTTATGAATCTTGCATCTCACTCCTTGCACGAACCTTTCCTTTACTGACTAGCCTTGCCTTTTCTCTCGTCTGAGGACCACCCTAGCACAGAGACCCCTGGGAGACCATGAGAGTGTCCACTGGCAAGCCTGGATGAGAGGAGCAGATGATAGTCACCACTGGGTGTCACTGCCTGCCAGCTCTGAGAATGGTGCTGGTGGTGACCTGACAAATGAGCTGTGAGCCTCACTAGAGCTCTGAGCTGCAGACAGACAATGACGACAGATCTGCTGCTTCCAACAGTTAGAGGGAATCTGTAATTATCTATCTCTTTAGACTCTTAATGCTACCACACATCTATGATACATGCAATAGTGACAAATAACTGCTCATCTTCTTTACTCTTCCTTCCCATCTTGTGTCTCCTTTCATCAACCATGAATGTATTGTGCTGCTCCAGTGGGAGTGTGGCTAATTGAGCCGGATTGTCTCAAATGGATAATCTGCTGGGATGATGTGAATGTGTTCCCAAAGCAACAACTTACTGTTTGCATTTAAAAATTCAAAGGTTCATCTTTAAACATGTCATATTTTGTGTGATTTCTCACAGGAAATAAAAACCCAGAATTTTAAAATCTAAGGAACCTCTGT
>VZTY01022747.1:253-11838 GCA_013400935.1 Turnix velox
GCGGCGTTGGGGTCGGGCTCTCAGCATCCTGCCTCAGCCACCCTCGGCGTACAGGCTCTGCACAGAGCGATGGCTTTGGTGTGAAGCCCTGCATGACACATCCCCAGTTTTAGGGTATCTGCTCCCACCAGTGATCCTGCTGGAGGTGCTGCAGCTGGGGAGCAATCCTGCACACACAGGCCCCTTTCATTCCACAGGATCCCACTTCTCTGGGTGCCCACCAGTGCAGCCAGACCTGGTGTGTTGGTTACTGGGGTCAGTGGGACTTCCTACTCTTCTGGAAGTAGCCACAGCACTTGGTCTGAACTGGGAAAGTGGGATGGTGGTCACAGGCAGCAGAGTCAGTGCTGCTGGGGGCCGGGTTGGGATGGCTTAGTGCTGCTGCTGCTGTTGCACGGGTCCCCACTACTGGAGCTGTGAGCCCAGGTGTGGCAGTGTGTTTCACTGTGGGGGTGACACCAAGCAGTCAGTTGGGTGTCAGGGTTGCCTTTTAGGGTGTTCAGGTGCCTCCTCAATCCCTGGAGATGTTTAAGGCCAGGCTGGATGAGGCATTGAGCAGCCTGGTGTAGTGGGAGGTGTCCCTGCCCATGGCAGGGGGGTTGGAACTGGATGATCTTTGAGGTCCCTTCCAACCCAAACCATTCTATGATTCTGTGTTCCTGTCTCTTCATTCCCTGAGCCGAGGTAGTGGTGACTCCTGGGGACAGGGTGCCCTGGTTTGGGGCTGTGTCACTGGTCTTCCCCTGTGCTGCTGCTGTCTGAGCTGGTCTAAAGGCCATGTTTATGGGGTGAATCCTGCCTGAAATGCCAAGGTTGGTGGCCCACATAAGCCCCGTGGGGTGCTTGCTGCAGTTGGAAGGTGACAGAGGAGACGTGGTGGTGTCCCACGATGCCTCTTTTTGCTGTCCCTCGCAGGAGGGCTTTCACATCTTGGTGGAGGAGCTGCTGGTGTGGATGACAGCCTATGTAGATTGCTTATGAGAAGAAGAGAGAGGAGAAAAGGAACCTGCTCAGGGAAGTATTTATCAACCTGCCCTACCAGCTTGGGGTAGATACACAGTGCCCTTGTTGGCAGCCCAGTGCTGTCCCTGGGGCCAGCTTGGTGCCAGCATGCATCTGATGGGACCTTGCCTGGGGCAGGAGGTGATGAGGAGGGTGGACTTTCAGGCCACCATGGAGGAGACAGGTCCAGCTGTCTCACATGATGTGTGTCACATATGACTCACACCATGCTCTGCCTCGAGGAAGGAGCAAAGAAGCCTCAAAACTCAAAAATCCCAGACCAAGCCAAGCAACCTCATGCTGTTGGAGCTAATGGGGGATTCCCATCTGCTGCTCCCACAGGAAATAGCTGGGATTTTTTTCAGCAATTATCAATGCCCTGCACTTCCTTTGGGAATGGCGTTGGCTGCACCCTGGCGGCCAGGCTGGAGGAATGTGGAGGAGCTGTGGCCAGGCTGACCCCCAGCTGCAGGGCTGACACCTGGGCTGGGTGCAGGGCTTGGTGCTGGTCATCCCCAACTTGGGCAGCAGCACCTGGCCATGCCCTGTCTGTAGACAGGTGGATGAGGTTGTGCTGCTGGCATCCATCTGCAGATGCCTGTGGTGGGTTGATGTGGTGGTGGCTCATCACCAAAGGGGTGTGCATGATGACAGCTGCTCCATGGCTGGTTGGGCTTGGGTATAGGTAGTGGTTGGTGGTTTGGTAAAGGGGATGGGATGACAAAGGGCTGTGTTGGTACCCGTGCTCTGCTCCTGGCCCTTGGGCCATGCCTGCATGTGTTGCACCTTATCATCAAGGACAAAATCTTCTCTGGGGCTTCATCAGAGCAGATGCTGGAGGCACATGAAGTGCATTTGCCACTGATAGAAGCCTCCTCCTTGAGGACAGGGAGGACTACTGGGGAGATCTTTCTGAGGATGGAGACATCCATCCAGGAGCTAAAAATGTATTTATTGATTAATTTCTTGGGAAGAGCCCAGCTGGAAGCTGTAGGGTAGGGCCTCCTAGGGTCCATCTGGATGCTGGCCCAAACCTGGGGCTGGGGGCAGTGAGCAGCCCTGGCTCGAGGTACCTGAGGGGGGACAAGTGGTAAATGGTCTATGCAGAACGGACCAAGGTTTCCTGAGACTGTGCTCTGCCCTGTTGACATCAGTCTCTTCACAG
The DNA here is from genome assembly GCA_013400935.1 of Turnix velox. Classification (NCBI taxonomy): domain Eukaryota; kingdom Metazoa; phylum Chordata; class Aves; order Charadriiformes; family Turnicidae; genus Turnix; species Turnix velox. Next base: position 2,421 of record VZTY01022747.1, read on the forward strand.
GACATGTTTTGTTTAAATCTCTTGGAACATCATCTGTAAAAAGAGCCCGTGCTCTGGCTCAAAGCTGTGGGATGCTCAGGACTGCCTGGTGGCCAGGGTCTAGATGAGCTTTATGGACTGGGGATTTGGGGTATTTTGCTCACATGGTCGTTGCTTCATTTTTTGGTGTGGCCCCTGTTGGTTGGATTTGCTTTGAGACCAAGATGAAAGTGTGAAGTTGGGGTGGGAGCCCATCCCTCATGGTGGTGGGTGACGGGCTGGGGGGCTGCTGCTGGAGGCACCCTCCAAAACAGCTGATTCACCACAGCTGTGGGAATACCCTGTGTCTCATTCTAGTCCAAGAGCTGCTGCCAAAAGACACCTTACAATGCTTTGATGGTCATCTCAGAGGGTCTTACCTTATGCAGCAGCCAGGCTTTCCTACAGATAGGGTGCCTGAAGAAAAGCAACAAGGCACTCAAATCCCTTCCTCCAGAGTGGGCTGTGCCAAGGTGGGATTTACATTCCTGCACATGAACAGCTTCTGTTTGAGTTTTCTGGCTTTGTGTTTTCTTGTTGCTGGTCTGGCTGGTTTGAGAAGAGAATTAACTTGAGGGGGATGAGCAGGGGACCAGTGAGAATGCTCTGCTGCTGCTTGCCTGCATGGATGTCACTGCACTTCACCAGGGGTTCCCCCATCAGAGCTGATCCCCACCCCTCTCATGAGGGACGAGGTGTCTGTCTTCATTTGCTTTAAATCTACAGCATCAAAAGGAACAAATACCAGCAGAGAGGTTGGTGTGGACCCAGGAGGAGCCCTGGAAATGTGTCCTCCAGTGCCTGTCCTGCCTGCCCCAGCAGATTGAAGAGGACAAACCCAGATGTCCCCTGCCCGTGGGTGACAATTCCTGTGGGGTTTGCTGAGGTCTGGCTGCCCCCCCCTGAGCCATCCAAACAGAAGCAAGTGGTGTGAAGGGGGCAATGGACCTGCTCTTGGAGCTCCACAGGGTCAGAGGGTGCTTTAGGACATAGGTCCCTATGTGAGGAAAACTGATGGGAAGGATGTTGTGTGACCTTTATTTTTTTTGGACCATTTCTTGCACATTTGGTGATGTGTGTGGTTGCTGGTTGCTACTGGGGATTGTGTCCTATTAATGTGGGATGTTCCTGGAGGAAAAGCTTCCCCCTGTAATGGTTAGACAGAGGTTGGAGGGATTTGTACACTTCTGAGATAAAATGGCTATGCTAACCAGCAGCTTTGTGGGACAGTTTGAAGTGGGGATGAACAATCCCTTTACATGAGAGACATATGGTAGAGAGGTTGGATCTAAACCCCATCTTTGGCTGAGACAGGGGTTGGACATGTGGGATCCCAGCCATGGACTGTGCTAGTGGTGAAACCATCAAGAATGGCTTGGTGGTGGGGAGGAAGCTTAGTGTGTCCCGTGGATGATGGCATCCTGGAGCAGTGCTTGTAGGGCAAGTGCTGCCCTTCCCTCCCTGCTCACTTCCAGCCATCAGGGAGAGCCTCTGGGATGCAAAAGGGTTCAGGATGAAGCTTGAGATGAGCTTTGGTGCTGCTGGTCCCTACCCCACAGCTGGGCCCGGACCCCATTGAGTCAGAAGGTTTCCCCTGGGGCCTTTCTCCATTCAGGCCTTTCCAAAAGGAACCCCAAAAGAGATGTTTAAGGCCAGGCTGGACAAGGCACTGAGCAACCTGGACTAGTGGGAAGTGTCCCTGCATGGGCAAGGGTGTCGGAACTAGCTGATCTTTAAGGTTCCTTCCAACCCAAACTATTGTATAATTCTATGGTTTGCATTTGTGGCTGGACCAGTGTTGATTCCCTGGGATGGGTATTTTGCCATATTTCCCCCATCCCCAGCAGGACAGGGCTGTCCCTGCTGCTGTTGGGATTTGAGACCTATTTGAGGCTCCCATCCAAGTCACACTTCTCCCCATCGGGTTGATTTTCTGCTTGTTTCATTGCAGGGATGGAAAAACCTGTAGGAAAGGAAGGATTATGTCTCCCTAATTAGTAGAAGCCCCATTATCATTTCCACCCAGACTTCTGGTAATGATTAAATATATGGGAATTATCTTTATTATTTGTATTGCATTAGAATTTAGCCAACTAGGAACTTGGTTGGAGTGCAGACAGTGAAGGATGGGCCTTCCACAGGGGGACATAGTCTCTGACTCACCCATGGCCTGGGCTGGATCCCTTGGGTTTCGAGCACCCATGGATGGCAATGGCCCAATCACTGCTGCAGCTCCACTGGTGCTGAGAAGGATTTGAAGTGTTGAATTGTGTCTCTTTTTTGGTGCATCTGAATCACATGTGTTTTAGTGTAGGGAGAAAAAACCAATCAATGTATTAGCATGATCGCAGAAGTCATGATTTAAATACAGATTTAAAAAAAAAAAGTTGTAATATATTATAAAGAAGAGGAGACTGAGGGGTGACCTCATTAATGTCTATAAATATGGAAAGGATCAGTGTCAGGAGGATGGAGCCAGCCACTCAATGGGGTCCCTGCCCAGCAGTGAGGTAGGGACCAGCAGCACCAAAGCTCATCTCAGTGACCTCCAATGATATGACAAGGGGCAATGGGTGAAACTGGAACACAGGAGGTTCCACAGAAATATAAGAAAGAACTTTGTCAGGGTGAGGGAAGAGTGTCCCAGGCTGTCCAGCGAGGGTGTGGGGTCTCCTTCTCTGGAGACATTCAAACCCCACCTGGACACCTTCCTGTGTGACCTGATCTGGGTGTTCCTGCTCTGGCAGAGGGACTGGACTAGATGATCTCTCCAGGTCCATTCCAATCCCTGATGCTCTGTGATATATCTACTTTTTTAATATATTTATGTTGTATATTATTTTTTATATACTTATATGTATATTTGGCACCTGGGTTACCAAAGCTGGCCACTCTTGCATTGTTGTTGAAGGGCTACAGTAAAGCAGTCTGGATGCACCATCTGCTGAAGTGCTGCTGGTTCTCCCTCGTGCTGTGTTCCCTGTGGGTCCCGTGTGTCCTGGGAAAAGTATGAGTAGGTGGTATGGGTGGGGAAAGGGCTCTTTATTGTGATTCCCTCCCTTCTAACTTGCCATGGGATGGGCTGCTGAACTCTTCCAGCTGGTGAGGACCAATTCCCATCAGAGCACTGAGGGAATCATAGAATGGTTTGGATTGGAAGAGATCTTCAAGGTCATCTAGTCCCCCCCCCCCTGCCATGGGCAGGGACACCTCCCACTACACCAGGTTGCTCGGTGCCTCATCCAGCCTGGCCTTAAACACCTCCAGGGACTGAGGGGGCATCCACAGCCTCTCTGGGCAACCTCTTCCAGTGTCTCACCACCCTCACAGGAAAGAACTTCTTTCTTCTCTCCATCCTAAATCTCTCCTCTTCCAATTTGAATCCATTAAGGTTGGATGGTGGTGGGTTCATTGGCAAGTCTCCCCAGCACTGGGTCATTACATTGCCAAACCATAGACACCTTGATGCTGGTCACTCTCTGGTCTGTAGGGACACCTCAAGGTGCCACCAGCTCCATGGGTCCCACAGAATCATCCTTTATCCCATCAAAGCAGTGGGACAACCCTGTCCCTGTGGCAGCAGGGACCCCCACTGGGGAACTAGAAGCCCTTTTGCAATCACTGTCAGGAAGGATTGCACTCTTTTGGTGAAATATGTGAGGAACTCTGCTTGTTTAAAGTGCCTTTGGGGTTTTGTGCCTTAAATAAACATCCTGGTTGGGATTTGGGTTGGAGGTTTTCATCCCGGGAAAGGCAGGCAGGGGGGCTGGGAAGGGAGTTGTGCTGGTGCCCTGAGTCTGTGTGTGCCTTCTGACAAGGTTATAAATTAGCTTCGTTAGAGGAGGATCACTGAAAATAAATTGCTCCCCACCCTTTAGGGGCAGCACTGGGCTGTAACTTCATCTCATCTTTCTGGGAGAAAAAGTGCTTAGAAACCCCTGAAGTGAAATCAAAGCATTTTACCCTTAGGTAGAGTTTGGTATTTTTGCCCCTCCTGAAAAATGCCAACACCTCCTCGTGTCCCCTGAGGAAGCTGTGCTGGGGCCTTGCATGGGGAGCAGTGGGTTGGTTGGGGTACGCTGTGGGTTCATGACACATGGGACCCCTTGTCACCACTGCTCTGGTGGGGTGGCAGGAGGAGGTGGTGGGTGACCTTTATCAGGACATTAAGCATTTATTAAACCTGTTAGAATTAGTGCCAGGTTGTATTTACTTATTTCATTTAAAAAGGAGAGGGCAAGGGAAAAGACTCAGGAGAGGTGAGTGTGACCTGGGAGCCCTGTGGGGTGGCCAATCTGGTGCTGTGCATTCCCAAGCCCTCCCCGTGCAAGTTCCTGAAGCAAAGACCTGACTCTGGGATGGATCCAGCATCTTCCCACAGCTCTTCACTGGACCCTGCTGCAGAGACAAGCAGCATCTGCCATGAGGAACCTCCCCTCTGTCCAGGGCCCCTCAAAAACCTATTGTTCAGGTGGGTTATTTATTTTTCCCCCCTCCTGCCCCAAGGTTTACTCCTTTCTGGGGGAGTTGGGAGAGCAGGAGATCACCTTCCCGTTTCTCCCTCAGCATGTCCCCGCACCCGGCCGCCAGCTTTCCCTCTGCCTCCCTTCTAAGGATTACGAGCTCTCTCTTGAAAAACCTCTTTGTTTGCCCGTGTTTGCTGTAGTAATTTATGTACGATGCCGTCGCTTGTTGAAAAACAAGGTCTTTATTTCCGTGGGAATTACACCTGCCGAAATCCAGCCCCAGCGCTGCCTGCATGCCAGGCTCTCTGTGACAGGAGCTGGCTCTGCTGCTGCCACAGCCACACGAAACTTTAACTGCCAGCAAGGGCAGTGCTTAACATCCCCCCCTACCCCCCCCCAATCTCCATTCATGTTTCTCCTCTTTAAATGCTCCCTGGAAGCAGGTTACAATCATAGAGCAGGAAGGGTCCTTCGGAGGTCGTCTAGTCCAAGTTGCAGCTTCATCATTGATAAATTGTTCTTCTGGTTTTTGCTCTCCCCTAGCAGCCTACCTGCCACTTCTGTAGGATTCAGAAGAGTCTCGGTATATTTTTTTTTTCCAGGCTCCTGGTTGATATATTTTATTTTTGTTCTGCATCTAAGACACATCTTTTCATGCTCACTGACCTTCTGGCATGGTGCGGAGCCAGTGCGGTGACGCTGATGGATGGAGCAGCGAGAGACCATCCTGCGGGACTCGGGGTGCCCGTGGGTGGCTGCAGCTGTGATGCTGGAAAGGGCTATTTTTAACAGCTGGGATGGTGCTGGGTTGCCATCAGTGTGCTGGAGCACGTAGGCACCCTTTATTATTTTAAACTTGTTAATTAAAAATAATGCAGAGGCTGTCTCTGCTGTGGGCAGCCACTGGCGAGGATGCTGTGGGATGCTGTGGGACGCTGTGGGATGCCAGCTTTCCCATGGCCTGGGAGGGTCTCATCTACACGTGGACCAGTTGATGGCAGATGCCTGGGTATCCTCAATTCCTGTCCCCACTGGGACAGGGTAGCTGATGCCTGTTAGTAGCTGGAGTCAACTCTTTGGAGGTGTGGGATCAGAAGAGTGAGAAGGAAGATGGCTCCTTTTGGGAGCACAATGGGAGGGTGGCTGTCCCTCTGGCACTGGCTGTCCCCATGTGCCCTTTCCCCAAAACCAAACGACAGCAGCTGGAGTGCACACCAGCATCACACAGGTGGGAGCTAGGATGAGGTACTGGGATCTCCCTGCTCTTCCTCTTCTTCCTCTTTGCTTATGGTTAGGTCAGCTTTAGGGGGTGCTGGGCTGGGTCTGCCCCCTCCCTGTCTGCTTCTCCCCAATAAACCAGCAGTGGTGCCTGTGGGAAATCTTAGCACAAACAGTGTCCCCTCTTCACCCTTCTGCTGAGGGTGCACCCAGGGTTTCCCTGTCCTTTCCCCCCCCTTTACTAACCTGCTTTTCACCCATGATGCTGTGAAAGGAGTTTAAGCCCAGAACCTTCCATCTCACTATTGATTTTCCTTTCTGCTCAACTCTCGCTTCCATTGTCCTTGGTATTTTGAGTAGCTGAAGGATGCTGGGGGCAGCTGGGCTGCCTCTTTGGAGGGTTTGTGTGCCCAGCAGTGAGGTGATGAGCAGGGAGAGGTACTGGAGGGTGGAGGAATATTTCACCTTGGAGCTGCTGATATCCTAGGGGTTGGGGTTTCAGGCTGTTCCTTGAAGATGCTGGAGAGATGCAGGAGGATCACACTCAGCACCCAGGAAAAGCCTCTTGTAGGGCAGAGGTGGTTTCTCCTCCTGGTCCTGGAGTGCCAGCCAACTTAGGGAGAGGATAAGATGAATTCTTCTGAGGACAGGATGAAGGAATTGGGGTTGTTCAGCCTGGAGAAGAGAAGGCCCAGGGGAGACCTCAGAGTAGCTTCTCAATACCAGAAGGAAGGGGGCTACAGAAAGGCTGGGGTAGGACTTTTTAATAGGGTCCAGGATGGCAGGACTAGGAGTAATGGATGCAAATTGGAAGAGGGGAGATTTAGGCTGGAGAGAAGAAAGAAGTTCTTTGCTGTGAGGGTGGTGAGACACTGGAAGAGGTTGCCCAGAGAGGTTGTGGATGTCTCCTCAATCCCTGGCCAGGCTGGATGAGGTACTGAGCAACCTGGTGTAGTGGGAAGTGTCCCTGCCCATGGCAGGGGGGTTGGAACAAAGTGATCTTTGAGGTCCCGTCCAACCCAAACCATTCTGTGATAGATTCTACCATCTTGGGGGGAAACCAACATTTTACTTTCATTTTTGTCTCCACCTGGGCCAGAGTCTCTGTGGTGGATGAGGCAGGGCAGCAGGACAGCCGAAACAAACCTCCTATTTAAATATTGACTTGCCCATTATAAAGTAGGTCCGTGTTTACCTGCTCCGTGGCTGTGTGTGGCACAGAGAGCTCTGCCTGGAGCTCACCAGCTCCCCCAGCTCAGCCCCCACACTGCCCCTTCTGTAATTGTTTGCACCCCTTTAAGTGGAATTGATTAATAAAATTAACTCAGATCTCGAGCTCTGGGGGCCCTCATCTGAATGCTGTGATTGTGGTGGAGCTGGGACAGATGCAGACGCTGTTTCCCATCCCTCTGAAGCAAGAGGTAATTTTAAGGGGCTTTTGGTGTTGTGGTCATTTGGTAATTGAAAATTCTTCCTTTTTTTGTGAGTTTCTATTAATTTTGTGTTGTATGGGTCTGCATGGGTCTCAGTGGGTTTGGAGTGCATGTCCAAAGCCTTGATGAAAAGCCTGACGTGGTCCTTGTTGGTGCAACCACTTATTTCCCATTTCATGGATGAAGGTATGAAGGGTACCCCTTTCCAGCCTGATAAGTGCATGTGCTGTAAGCTGCAAGCCTGAAAAATAAGATGCATTCCCTCAGCCATCCCCATGGCAAAGTGCTCTCACTTTGCACAGGCCCCCAGAATCTCTTTATTTTTTGGACACCTTTCTGGTCCAGAGAGGTATTGCCTTTCCTTGAAGCAGCACCATCCTGCAGCCAAATCAGCACTGACCCACGTCCCACACCCAATCCATGATGTACAGGTCTTTATTTTCTGCTACTTGTTGGGCACCTGACATGGGATTTTGCTTTCCCTATTGGTGAGGAATGGGGTGCCTCCCCTAAACCCACATCAGGAACCCCAAAGGTGCTGGGTGCCCATTTCCCTATCTTTGCACCTAAAGCAGCCTCCCAAATTTGGGATGCCACTTCATTTGGCCCTCCATTGGGTGTCCGAGCTGCCAATGGAGGGAAACGTGCCATGAGGCAGGTTTGCTTTGCAGGATGAAAAGCAAATAAATATTGATGTGGTGTATGAGGCAGCCCGATGAGATGTGCGTATCGTTGGGAATTTGAAGCAGTTTGGGTTTGGGCTCGAGATGAAGGGGGCTGTGTGTCCGTGCCTTGTGTGGGTTTAAAGAGATGGGGTTTTGTATTCTTTTGATGCACAAAAATAAAAATGAAGAGGGAAAAAAAAAAAAGTGTTTTTTTTTTTTTTTCATTTGCTTTGCTCTGGACACGCTGGTGTGTGTGTCTGCAGAGATGGAGCAGAGCCAGGGAGAGAGGGCAGTGCAGGCAGCATTTCCTATGCAAATATAATGCTGGCCCTGTTCCTAATATTTGCTGTGTTTACACGTAAATGCAAACAACTGTTGACTTAGTTTCAACAGATAATGTGTTTCATAACACAATGGAAATGAGAATTAAGCTGGAATTTAGCGGGGAGGGGGGAGGAACATGTGTTTCTGCCAGGCCTTGGGCTCCTCCATGCTCCTGTGCCTTGTTGTGGTCACGATGGTGCCAGCGCCAGAGGATGAGAGCTGGGACTCGGTGTCCTCGGGGGGGTTTGTGCTGGGACACACCTCTAACAAGCTGTTTTCCTCACCAAAGTGCCCTGAAATGGGGTGAGTGAGACAAGAGAGCAGGGCTGATTGACTGCAGGATGAGTGAGTTCAACTGTCGTGCTGGAGAGGGATTCAGTGTCCCCTTGAAGTTATGAGGACAGATCCAAGGACAGATTTCCCCTGGAAAGGAAAGAGCTCATGTACTGTGGGGCACTGAGGTGTTAGGGGCCCAGGACACCTGGAACCCAAGCACTGATGTGTCCTGGAAGGGAGGAGGTGTCACTGTCCAGTCCACTTTGTCCTTGAGTGACTCCAAGCAGAGGCATGCAAGAGAGAATCCAGAAAGAATTTTAGGGCTGAATCCTGCCCAGCCCAGGGCAACCCTCGCAGGGTTCCCTGTGGCCAGCCTTGATGGAGCCTCTGAGTCACGGTTCAAATCGCCGACTGTCAGAGCTGCTCCTGACACTCACCCCACCCACCACACCCCAAACCCTGCTGGGGGGGCAAATGAGGACCCCAGCACCACTGGCAACCCCTTCCTGGGTGAAGGTGCCTTATGGACTTGGGCAGCTCCACAAGGAATGAAAGTGTCACTGGGGAATTAGCCATTTGGAGGGTGTGTACTCAGCGTCTCTGGGTGTGGGTTTGTCCCTGTCTGGCTGACGGTCCCTTACCTGCTGGCTGGTGGCCACCAGTGCAGTGACAGGGCTGTGACACCACTTGCTGTGGTCCGATGTTGAGAAAAACCCAAGCCTCCATGAATATGGTGAGGTGAAATATGTTGATGTCTGTATAAGGTATAAGACACCAGCTAATCTCCCCACTGAAGGATGGTCACCCTAGTGGGGACACCTCAGCTGGAGGTGCATGGTGCCACCAGCCACTGGGGAGCCCAACCATGGAGCCTCAGCCCTGGCTGAGGATGCAGGAGCAACAGGGTGGTACCTGACATTAAGCTGTTGGAGCAGGTCCAGAGGAGGTCATGAAGATGATGAGAGGGCTGGAACACCTCTCTTCTGAGGACAGGCTGAAGGAGTTGGGGTTGTCCAGC
>VZTY01022754.1:0-31118 GCA_013400935.1 Turnix velox
GTGCCACTGAGAAGACCCTGGCTTTCAACACCAGATATAGTGCCATGCTTATTATGCAGAATATTTTGTGAAGGAAGCCACTGGTACCTCATTAGGTGTGTCCATATTTTTTTGGATGCAGATGTTTAAGGGAAATGTTACTGAATTGGATGAATGAGGGGGTCAATGTGATGAGAGAGGAAAAGTTTTGGCAGTTCTTTCAAATCACTTAATTTCCATTTGATTGAATATAAAGACTATTTCTCTATCAACTTATTTCTCTCTCTGCAACCATCAGAAATTATTTTAGAGGTGACTCAACAATGGAGAAATGGTGAAAGGTAAAAGGAAAACAGTGAAAGCTCCATGAGCATGCCAGAAAAACAAGATGGATTTTCTATTTTCCAGATTAATGAATGAGACAGGAAAAACCTGGAATAAGCATACAAGAGTGAAAACAAGAAATATATGCATGTACAAGCTGAATGTCTAGGTCAGGAAGGATAACAAAAGCAAAGCCCTTCACTACCTGACTAGAATCCATAGCAGGAGGCTGGGAATTTCTCTGTTTCTGGAACATAAAAGGAATGTGATGAGCACAGTGATGCTAAAATGTGTGAGAAGGTAGAAAGGTATTGCTGTATCTTTTAAAAATTTTAAGTCAAAATGTAGAAGAAAGGATTAGAGGAATAGGCCATCAGAAATTCTTCTGTTCATACAAACCTTGATGATCAGAAAAGATATAAAAAATTCCTCATAATGGGAAACATTGATCCTATTACTGAACAGTCTTGCAGTCTGGAGGGATGAATTACAGTGAAAAAAATAACAGAAATTCTATAGTAGTGAGTCCAGCACAGGAGAAGAAAGCAAACAAAGGATATCTGAGTAGACAGAGCTTATTGTTCTGTGATATGATGTGTTGCACTGTATTACAGATGTACAATAATGACCTTTTTTCCACACTTGGCTTTATTTCATTCTGGCCCAAATGTTGCACAATACTCACAGCAGAATTTTTCAAAATTGTGCAGTTTTCAGACTGATTTCCAATTTAATTTCCAGTATTTATTTTACTTCTTAAAAGTAGTTGCATTTTCAAAATGTCAAAAAGAAACACAGAAAATTGTGCAGTTTTGATTGTTTTGTCTTTCCTCACATTTGCATCATTCACCTATAATTGAGTTTAATCCATACTTGCAGATCTCACACCAATATTCACCAGCAGTTTTTGAGGAGTAAAAAACTGCAAACAAAGTAAAAAGAAAAAGCTGTTGGCTTCGATGGGATTGGTGTAGGAAAGAAAACCACATTTGACTTGAGTTCTCCATTAGACAAGGAAGAAGGCCTTAAGGACTTATTGTGACTGATGCTGAGAGAGAGAGAAGAGGCACAAAGACGATGAAGGGGTTGGAGCATCTCCCTTCTGAGGAAAGGCTGAGGGAGCTGGGTCTCTTCAGCTTGAAGAAGAGGAGACTGAGAGTCATCTCATTTATGTCTATAAATATGTCAGGAGGATGGAACCAGGCTCTTCTCAGTGACCTCCAATGATAGGGCTCAGGGTGCAAACTGGATCACAAAAGGTTCCACATTAATATAAGTGGAGAGAAAAGTGGCAGAGGCTGCCCAGAGAAGGTCTGGGGTCTCCTTCTCTGGCGATATTCAAACCCCACATGGTTGCCTTCCTTTGTGATCTGATCTGATCCTCCAGCAGGGGGATGGGATTAGATGATCTCTCCAGGTCCCTTCCAATCCCTGATATTGTGTGATTCTGTGATATGGGTGACAACAGGTAATTTAGTTTCCCTCTGTTCTGCTACCCAGCCACCATAAAATGTGCTCTCTGCTGGCCTGGAGATGAGCTGCTGTGTAAGACAAGTGATAATTTAAAATAACAGTACAATCATGAGCAACAGCAAGTTGAATGTCAGTAGGTCAACACGTGCTGTGTCCAGAAATTCACAAAATAGAAAGATCACCTTAAGTTTGTAGATGCTGACATGTAGAAATTCTACTTAGAGCTGAATAGTAAAGCTTTAGAGGTAATGGAGTCTATTATGGTCCAGTACTTATCTCTCTCATACAGAGCTGTTTGGGCTTTAATGTTTGCAATGGACTTTGAGACAGCAGCAAAGAAAGTATTATTTTGTTGTGTTGAAGTAAAGGCCTTTTGGCTGCTTGGGAAATCTGAAGTGATCATTTCCTGACTTATTCCAGTGGAGTTCATTTAAAGAAATTACAGGAAAGAAACTACTCCCCATGAAGCAGCTCAGAATATTTTAAAGAAGACTAGAAAATTACTTTTAGATGGTAGCTTGATAAAGGCAGATTTTGTTTCCTTTTTTTTTCAGGAATGCATTTCTTTAAATTGTCACTAAAGTAAAATCAAACCATGGAATGGCAGCTCCAATGCAGTTAAGTTTGCAGTAGGCAGATTTGTCAATAGAATTTAAAACACAGATCCAAAAGACTGGAGAATATTGCCACTGGGCTGGGAAGAATTTATGATTTTTAACTTCTTCCAGTTGACTTCTGACAGTTTGCTATAGGTTTCCATAAAAGATGAATAAAATTATTTTGCTTTAGTCAATAACCCATAATAGCATCAGTAGCTGACTAGTGACTAAGTTTATAAAGTCTGTGTTTTTGGCAGCTCGAGGTGGAGAAGATAGAAAATTACTCAAAAAATCTATTTTTAAAAAGCAGCTATAAGTACAATAGGTTTTTCAGATATAAAAATATAACTTTTAATATTTGTAACATTAATGATTTGTGAAAACAGGTGCTGTGGAGTATTGTTTCCATTTCTGGTGCCCTCAATGTAAGAAGGACATTGAGCTGTTGGAGCAGGTCCAGAGGAGGGCCATGAAGATAATGAGAGGGCTGCAGCACCTCCCTTCTGAGGAGAGACTGAAGGAGTTGGGGTTGTTGAGCCTGGAGAAGAGAAGGCTCAGGGAGGACCTCAGAGTAGCTTATCAGTCCCTAAAGGGGGCTACAGAAAGGTTGGGGTAGGACTTTTTAATGGGGTACAGGATGGCAGGACTAGGAGTAATGGATGTAAATTGGAAGACGGGAGATTTAGGTTGGATATAAGAAGTTCTTTGCTGTGAGGGTGATGAGACACTGGAAGAGGTTGCCCAGAGAGGTTGTGGATGTCCCCTCCATCCCTGGAGGTGTTTAAGGCCAGGCTGAATGAGGCACTGAGCAATCTGGTCGAGTGGGAGATGTCCCTGCCTATCGCAGGAGGGATGGAACTCAATGATCTTTAAGGCCCCTTCCAACCCAAACCATTTTGTATCTGAGTATGACAGAGAATTTTTCTTTACATATGTATTTTTGAAATGTGCACAATAATGAAACATGTAAATGTAACATCAGGAGTGGCAACAATATATTCAGTAGGAATATGAATTGGGAAAGGAATATGTAAATTTATTATTTTTTTCATTCCTTTATCCTCTACAAGATCTGTAATGCAGAACTTTCCCTGCACTGAAGAATCAGGAAAAGCAGTTTTGAAATTCAAGTGCAGCAGAGCAAGCATCTCAAAAATTGCACACAGGGAGAATGTCAATATTTAAGCCTGCATCTTTATCCTTGTGTTCAGTTCCCTCTACAAAGTGAAAAATTTATGTAAGTAGGGCTAGACTAGATAGTACACAGTAATTCCAAGCAAAAGAAGTAAGAAAAAAAATAAGCAAGAGCAAACAGGATGAGAATATTTAATATGAATCAAATCTCAGCTAGACTAACTTGCATAATTTAGAATGCATGTGTGTGAACTGAAGGAAACTAATCTCCATCAGTTTTATGTTGGATGTCTGATGCAGCAGAACAAAATATCAGACCCAGGAAAATGGGTTTTGGTCATAATTATTAAAAGTAAAGAAAAACACTTGAAGTTATTATCTTATTAAAATGGATGAGTAAGAAATGAACTCTACATACAGAGTTAATTTCAGCATGAAAGTACCTGGGAAGGTAAAAAGTTATGACTTTGTCCTCCAAAATATAATGTTTCCCAAAATGTATAGCAGAAGTTGCCTACTTTTAATCTCTGACACATCATGGGGATCTATGGAAAAGATATGATTTATTTTTATAATTGGCAAAATGAAATAACTATGTTAGTCCATAGTCAGTAAGAAATAGCAAAAAATCAAATTTCTATGAAAAAAACCTCATAAGCAGATTTTATGCTACAATAGGGAGAATAATGGCAATTCTTTACTTATAAACACTGTTTTCCAATTAAATTCCTGGTCAGCTTTTTCACCTTAAATTCAGCAGACTCAATACTGTGACTGTCCCGTGGCTACTCTAGTATTCTTCTTCTTCTTACCCTTCCAACATTTAGCACTTTAGCAGACTCAATACTGTGAATGTCCTGTGGCTACCCTAGCATCTATTTTGCTCTTACTCTTCCAACATTTAGCAGTTTCCATTTAAAACACATGGTACATTGTAGTGAGTTAGCCCTCAAAGGCTCAGCTTGAGCCAGCTTGATGAACTGGAAGCAAATTGACTATCAGCTGTGGCTCTTTGCTCAGGGATCACTATTAACATCTTTGTAACAGATTCAAAGACTTGCTGTGTGGTCATGTTCCTTGCCCTATCTTTCCTGAAGTGTGTGTAAAAATATTTATCATGTATATTTTCACTATAACATCTCAGTAGTATTTTGGAGCCTAAAGGAGATCACACTTACATTCTATGTCAAATGAGAACGGCAGTAAAATATCAAATTAAAATTTATTTTAAGTTCTCCTGAATCATAGAATGGTTTGGGTTGGAGGGGACCTTAAAGATCATCTAGTTTCAACCCCACTGTCTTAGGCAGGGACACCTCCCACTAGACCAGGTTGCTCAGTGCCTGATCCAGCCTGGCCTTAAACACCTCCAGGGATTGAGGGGGCATCTACAACCTCTCTGGGCAACCTCTTCCAGTGTCTCATCACCCTGCACAGGAGAGAATTTCTTTCTTTTCTCCAGCCTGAATCTCCCCTCTTCCAATTTGCATCCATTATTCCTAGTCCTGCCATTCACATATCCTATTAAAAAGGAGGGCTAGAAGAGGAAAGTGAATATCATGTAAAAGGAATGAGTTGTAATGGGTAATGCACACAGGCAGTCAGTTTCTGTAGAGGTTAAGACAAACCACCAGGGTTGCTTTTTAAATTAGTAGAAAAGCAACCACCAAGTATTGCTAGGTGATGTTATTCCAATGAAGCCAAGAGCATAAACCACAAAAAACTTTATGGGTTTTTTTTGTGAAATAAAATCCTCCTCCTACAGAAAGCAGAATGAAAATTGCTGTCAAAGAAATTGCCTTGATGAAGCACTGGAGGAAAACATTTATGGTCACTTGGTTTGAAGCTCCTTAAGACATGGCATAAAATACCACTGAATGAGTCCCACATCCTGCCTAAAAGCAGTACATTTGAAGAACATCATGTCTCATAAAGAGGACAAGCAACTTAGATTTAAAGAATTCACCACCTGGATAAACTGTCACGTACCTCAAAAATCTGTTCCAATGACAGACTAGTGTGAAAAATGTGCCCACATTTTCATCTTAAGATTGTCTCATTTTCATTTTATCTGCCTTCCAGCTTATCTGTTAAATCAAATTGCTGTCTGGCTCAAGGAGGTCTTCTCTCCCCTCAGACATCTATAAATTTCGATCAAATCACCTCTTAACCTTCCCTTTTCTGGGTTAAGCTCTGCATATCAGCATGTTTTCTAGGTCTCAGAGTCATCTTCGCAGAGCTATATTAGTTTCACAGCTTTAGGCAAGCTTTTGCAGTTATTGCCATTATTTATTTACAAAGTCATTTGTTATGACTCAGGGATGCTGCAGAAGCAGATCTAGGATCAGGCTAGGGACTAGTTGCATGGGCACACTGTTGAGGAATTTTCATTTGACAAAGGCCACAGGCTCTACAGAACTTTAAGATGATTTCTAAACTCTTAGCTTAATCAAATGACAAACAATATACAAGCTTGCCTCCTTGTTGTGGCTTAGTCCCAGCAGATGTATCCAGCCAAGGTTTACATAAGTTTTCCTTCTGCCTTGGTGCTGTGAATAAAGCACATCTCAGACATAACATCCTGGGGTTTGCTTCTTCCTCCATCCAGTTGATGGGTGAATGATGGTTCTGAGTAATTTTTTTTTTCTTCAGAAGCCCTATCTTTTTATTCACATTCTAAAAATAATGCACCCCTAAAATAAGGAAGCAATTGTGTTAGGGAAACTACTGAAATAAGGAATACAACTGAGGAGGAATTGCTCCTCAGTTAATTTTAATAACAATTTAATAATGTGTATTTTTTTTAACATCACTTGCATGAAAAGGAAAAAATATCTGTTTTTTCATCCTTCAATTAAGCATAGAAACAATTCATAGAATTGCCTAGGTTGGAATCAACGCCTCATCTTGTTACTGCTTCCTTGTGCACTGAGATGAATTATAGTTTTAATAAAGATGCATCAATAAACTTCCATAGTTGCCACATCTACATTACTATTCAATTGGTCTAAATTATAGTTGCATCTTCTAGTTTAATTTTAACCAGATACATTGCCATTTTTATATGACGTCAAAAGTTAAGTAGACAGTGAGTGGGAGAGTTAGCTTTCCTTATTGGTAAGAATCAAGATAGCAAGTATTTTAACCTTTTATCATAGGACTGTAATGAATTCATACACCTGAAGCAATACAGAAAAATGGTCAAAAGAACTTGGGTGCATGACTATGACTGCCCTTTTTTTCATTTCATGGTTATCAATATTCTGGGTTTCAAACCAAATACTTTAATTCCTCCTTGATTAATGCACATCAGTTTGAATGTAAGGTGAGCTTGGTGGGATACAGTACACCTAGGTTTCAATGTAGGACTGGCCCAGGTGGGTGGGATGCAAAGCATTCTGTACAAATCCAGAATATTCAAGCTGAAAAATCTGCAGAACTTGCTGAAGTGTCTGCACTTACAAGGAAAGGCTGAGGGAGCTGGGGCTCTTCAGCTTGGAGGAGACTGAGGCATGACCTCATTAATGTCTATGAATATGTAAAGGATGGGTGTCAGGAGGATGGAGCCAGGCTCTTCTTGGTGACCTCCAATGATGGGGCAATGGGTGCGAGCTGGAACACAGGAGGTTCCACAGGAATCGGAGGAAAAACTTTGTCAGGGAGAGGGTGACAGAACAGTGGCACAGGCTGCCCTTAGAGGGTGTGGGATCTCCTCTGGAGAATCTGCCTGGACCCATTCCTGTGTGACCTGATCTGGGTGTTCCCCTGCTCTGGCAGGGGGATTGGACTAGATGATCTCTCCAGGTCCCTTCCAATCCTGACACTCTGTGATTCTGTGTGATTTTCAGCCAAAAGCTTTCCAGGACTTGAAGCTACACACAATTTTACTTTTGCAAGCAGACACATTTGGATTCTTCACATGAAGAACATCACAGGACTGTGGAGACTCTAAAAGAAGATTCAATGGGTCCTTTCCCTTGCAATAATTTCTGCAAATGGGAAATGACTCATTCTCCCTCTTGCATCTTCCCATAAACATGTTATTTCTTATTACTACTCCTAATTCTTTTAGAAAACTAATTTCCTGTTTGCTTCTGAGACAGTGACACTTTTACATGGCTAAGGTCACACAATTTGACACTTGAGCATTTCCTATTGTGGTTGTCTACACGGCTTTGAACATCTCAAATAGGGTGTGGCTGATAGAGAAGCCTGCTTTTGGTTTGACACAAAGATATCCCTAAGCTCTTCTCTACAAGTGTCCCCTGGCAAGAGTAGCCTGATTTCCACTGAATTATTCTACTGCCCAGAGTCAAGTGTGTGTGAAAAATGGTTTGCTGTGTTAGAATAAAGTAGCTGTTAAGCTACTAAAGAAAAAAAAAGCCAAAGAGGCAGAGCTGATGTTACTCATCTTTCCAGGTGCACCTGTAGTTTTCCTCCCTCTGGTTTTTCCTACCATCCTTCTCACCTCATGTTTTCATATGAAGCACAGACATAGGGAAAGGTTACCCACACAGCTAATGGAACAAGTGACAGAAATCCCAGTGGCTCTTTTACGTGCTGGACCTGACTCATAGAAAGGGGTAAAAATCAACTCTGTGGTCCCAGAGCTTCCTAGGAGAGGTAGTGTGGCAGCTGGAATCACTTATCTTTGCCTCCCATTCCTGCCACTGGGTAGTCATCTGCTGTGAAATTGGCAATATCCAAAGTTCAGTCACATGCAAAGTAAACAAACTGAAACAACAGAGATAAATATTTGCTTTCTAATCACTTTGAGCAATGGGAGACCTCAGTAACACTCGTGATGGGATGAAAAACAATTCAGGCTATTGAAATCCCTCCCAACCCCCAAAAAAATATCCTATCCTCTTAAACTGCATTTCATGCATGATCAGCTTGGAGATCATGGCGCATTTCTAGTGATTTTTTAGAATATTAGAACAATAATGCAGGTGTTAACTTGGCAGTGACTTTGTTAGCTGGCTCCTGTTGCCCTCTGCTATGAAGGAGACAGAGGCAAGTGCTGTAAATGAGGGGGAGGAAGCAAACTGCTATTTTGCCACAGGTTTGTAACTGTGGAACTATCTCTGGCAGAAATACAAGGAGAACTGATAAGAAAGCATAAAACTGAATAGGCTTTTAATTTATTATTGCATGCTCATACTCCTGAGGTCCAAAGTTTTACTTGGAAGGAAGAGATTTCCCACAATGAGTTTCACACTTCAGCGTTTCCTCAGCAGGGCTGGGGGATTCAGCCTCCAAGTCTCTTCCACACTCTGCTGATAGCAGCAAGCTGGGGCTTCTAGGTTTGTAAATGACAGAAAGGGAGGGCAGGATTTCATGCATCTCAGCCAAAGCCATGAAGATGATAGAAGGGTTTGAGCACCTCTCTTCTGAGGGCAGGCTGAAGGAGCTGGGGTTGTTGAGGCTGGAGAAAAGATGGCTGAGGAGGGACCTCATAGTGACTTACCAATACCTGGAGGGGCCTACAGAAAGGCAGGGCTAGGACTTTTTAATAGGGTATGTGATGATTGGTCTAGGAGTAATGGATGTAAATTGGAAGAGGAGAGATTCAGGCTGGAGATAAGTAAGAAATTCTTTACTGAGAAGGTGGTGAGACACTGGAAGAGGTTGCTCAGAGAGGTTATGGATGTCCCCTCAATCCCTGGAGGTGTTTAAGGCCAGGCTGGATGGAGCACTGAGAAACATGGTCTAGTGGGAAATGTCCCTGCCTATGGGAGGGAGGTTGGAACTTGGTGATCTTTAAGGTCCCTTCCAACCCAAACCATACTATGATTCTATGCAGTAACATCTGGCAAGTTACTGAAACTAAAATTGCTGACTGCTTATTAAAGTATCTTTCATTGATTCTGTTTGAACCATAAAGAGCTGCTTTTGATCATCTAGCAAATCCATATTTTAATATTTGAACTTTCCAATATGCTTGTAATTCCCAGAGCTATGCAGTTCAAATGGACTTTTGATTTATCAGAGAGAAAAACAAAATCTCTTGGAAAGGAAAGCATGAAATATTCCATTGCTACTGACTTTTCCCAATAAAATAATTTTATTTTCTGGCTTTATTCATTGGTGAATTCTCATTCAGATGAATAGAGTTGCCCTTCTGAAATGTATGGACCAATCTGTCCTGCATTTCCCTCTATAATTCATAATGGAGTTATGTGATTGACATGTTTTCTCTTCAATAAACAATCAGGTTCTAGTTTACAATTTTGTTTGAAGAAATCCCTGAAGCTTTGAAAAGGGAGCACCTCACTTTTAGACTGGCACTATGCACAAAGAACATCCCAAGTTATCTTGCATTTTTCCTTCTGAAAGAATTTGGATCACCCTTTAGCTCTGTCCATTATTTACCTTAAATTACCCACAAATGTGTGTTCTTTGCAAAAAAAAATAAAAATCATTATCTGGAAGGGAAAGGTTTCACCATTGCCATCAGCTTTCATTTTCAGGTTTGTTTCTTTGTGATAAAAAAGGTTGAGTTCAGAAAACACAGCCAGAATTGAATTCTAATACTTTCTGATCAGACTTCTCCAATTTCTTTTCAATTTGAACTTGAGGTTATGGGACACAGAGGTTCTGACTTCATTAAAAACCAGGCATTCTCTTTCACAAGCTTGCTTAAGGAATTGTACTAAAAGGAAGGTGTCATTCTCCAACAGAAAAACTGTGAAATGAAAGTAAAATAGCTATAGATGCACCCTCTAATTAGTTTTCTTCCATGTCTAGAGTTTTAAGCTTTTTCCCCAGATCTCCAGCTGATTATTAGATGCCTCCCCATTAATCTGTGTTAACAATGAACCCTTCTACCCCCAGTGCTCTCCCTAGACCCTGGCAAGAGGCAGACATGGCAGAAATCCACTGATGGTCAAAGATTGTGATTGATCTTATAGGTTTGCAGGAAGGAAATCCCCTGTTTGCTCTGATCTCTGAAACAGTAAAGAGAGCGAATGACTTTGTTGGGTGAGGAATTGAACATCAGTGAATTTTCATCTACTACCACTTGTTTGACAAGGTGACTCAGGTTAAATATCTCACTTTGGGAAGATGAATTTGCTGTTTTGCTAAGAAGTTTTGAACTGTCACCCTTGGGCACTGCATAAACTTTCACCAATCGTTTCTAGGCACCAACCTTAGAGGATGATATCCATCATACTAATAGACCATCATCCAGATTTAACCCAGCCAGGCACAAAATTCTTCAGATAAGAAAATAAAACCTTCTACACGGCAAAATTTTGCTGTGGTGCACATAGAACATTTTAGAGCCAAAATGTGTGCACTGCACAAGGAAATTCTGTCCTCACTTTGGACTTCTTTTACTGCTCTGAGGGATGTATTTATTTAGCCAAAATAGAAAGAGAAAACTTAAGCAATTATGTAAAGGTTGTCTGATTAGGCTGCCTCCATTATAGTGTTTCTGCTTAAACATCTCATATTTAAAAATCAGTCATAGAAGTGTGAACATTACTATGTATGTCTGCAGAAATAGAGGACGTGCATAATGATGAATGTGTTAATTAAAAAACAAGTATCTGACATGAAAGTTTCTTAGAAAGTAATATGCTACACAAATAATGTTAACAGAAGACTTGATTTTATCCTTCAGAAACACACATGAAAAATGAAATTTTCCAGTGAAACACTGGAGCAGGTTGCCCAGAGAGGTTGTGAATGCCCCCTCCCTGGAGGTGTTTAAGACCAGGCTGGACGAGGCACTGAGCAGCCTGATGTAGTGGGAGGTGTCCCTGCCTATTGCAGGCAGGTTACAACCTGGTGATCTTTAAGGTCCTTTCCAACCCAAACTATTGTATGATTCTATAAAATCTGTGCATTTTGTGCTCTGCATGAACATGAAGAAGAGATAGACTGAACCTACTATTCCCCTCTTGATTTTTGCAGCCCACTGAGTATCAGGTTCAGCGTTAAGTCCCTGGTGACTGTAATGATTCAGATTAGGTAACAGACAGCAGTGAAGGTGATGGGTGTTTCCTACATTGCCTTCAGGTTAATTCTTTGTGTCTCAGAACAAAGACAGCTGCTTTAAGTGGTGCCCAAATACGTTCCAATCCTCACTGCACTTGGCTCATGCCTTACTGCTGAAGCACTGCACGGATCACAGAATGCTCTCAGACACAGGTTGTTATTGTATTTGGTGACTTCTGAAACTTGTTTTCAGCCTTCCTCTTCTCTTCTAATCTGTTTAAACCCTACAGCATGTCTTGTCCAGCTGTCTAGTGACTGCTCATCATCCTGCAGGCATTGCTGCTTCTATGGTGAGATACCATAAAACCAAGAGGTCAGAACATCAAGGTGGAATACTCCAGTTTATTTTTCCTACCCTTTTAAAGATTTCTCTCTATATAAGTTACATCTTTAAAATGCATTTTCACATATCAGAAAGCAGCTCATTCCACAAAGGATACTGTTGTTCTTAATCTCTGCTTGCTTTTATCTACGCTGCCCTTGTCCTAATCCAGTAGTGGTTAGAAATAGAGTTCTTCAACACTGTTTAATGCAAAAAAAAAAAAGAAGAAGAATCAGTATTCACTCCTTAAAAGTCCTGGACAGCGAGGAGGACATAGAATCATAGAATGGTTTGGGTTGGAAGGAACCTTCAAGATCATCTTGTTTGCAACCCCCTGCCATGGGCAGGGACACCTCCCACTAGACCAGGCTGCTCAATGCCTCATCCAGCCTGGCCTTAAACACCTCCAGGGATTGAGGGGGCATCCACAACCTCTCTGGGAAGCCTGTTCCATTGTCTCACCGCCCTCACAGTAAAGAAATTCCTCCTTATTTCAAGCCTAAATCTCTCCTCCTTATCTCCAGTCTAAATCTCCCCTCTTCCAGCCTGCATCCATCCCCAGCCCTGCCATTCTGGATCCCACTAAAAAGTCCTACCCCAGCCTTTCTGTAGCCCCCTAAAGGTATTGGTAAGCTACTCTGAGATCCCCCCTGAGCCTCTCTTCTCCAGGCTGAATGACATGATAGATCCAAATCTACACCTGGTGGTGTAAACCTGGCATGCTGATTTCCTAGTGAGAAATTGCTTTGATTTCTTTGTGTGATGTATGTACAAAGGATCAGAATCTTTGTTATTGTTAGGGAGAACCCTTGCATCCCAATAACAGTCATCTTTGAAAATAATAAATTACTACCTACTGTGACTTTAAGCAGTGTTTTCTATAAAATGAAAAAAATGATACCTGTGGAATATGGTGTATTTTCCACTGAGAAGTGCAATTTGCTCCCTGTTAGAATTTTTTCCTCTTTCTCTTCAGGATGGTAAGGTTTTGTCTTTGTGTCTTTTAGAAATAAGTGTATGCAGCAAATGTTCCTTAAATAGAGCCTCCACATTCTTCCTAAATGACCCACATTAGAGCTCACCAGATTGTGCAGATTTTGTCTGGAGACCTGCCAAGGTCAAGGAGAGGAAGACAGGAATTATTTCAAGCCTGGTACAATCCTTTAAAGATATCTGCAGTCTGAGTGATTTAGACTTTCTGTTCATCAGTGTGAACATTCTGTTTAAAAAACTGTTTTTGAAAGGTTTCCTCACCTTAATTCTCCTTTCTTGGAAGCAAAATAGTTCATCTACTGTGAATTTTTAGGGTATTTTTGTTTGTCTGCTTGTTTTAGGTTTTTTATTTTTGTTAAGTTTTTCTTTTAAAAAAAAAAAGAAGACAAAAGCTTAATTAAAAGAAGGAGGTGAAAACTCAAAGCAGATGTAGGGCACAGGAGTCTCTTTCAGATTTGTCTCATGAGTCTCTTGATATTTGATCATCCTCAAGGTTTGAAGGAACAGTCCAACAGAAAGGATCTTGGGTGATACAACCAATCTAGACATTGCCTTGCTATAAAAATAAATCTTCAGATGTCATCTTCATTAAAGGTCAGTGGCATACAAGGGTTTAACTTAAATCCAAAACCTGGCAGTCAAGTTATTTGGTGTCTAGGAAAGCTTTACCTATTGCTCACAGCCAGAAGTAGGAAAACAGAACTAGCGTTAAAGATTTTGGCTCCTCTTTATGTCCCATCACATTTCTCACTTACATTTTTAGGCATTAAATCATTCTTTTCCAAGGGGAAAGGAGCACAGGGAGAGAGTTAACAATGAAGAACAAAGCCCTGATCAATTTTTGTTGAAAACAAATTGTATGCACCACGGTGAAACAATGCAATAACACAGCAGCTGTCCTGGTTTTCAGTCCATGACACGCCTGAAGCACACACATGCGAAGAAGGCTATCAGCTTCCCCAGCAATATTCTGGAGTCAAGCAGGCAGACATTTCAATTTAAACTGGTTACACCTGAAATCCTTTTTGCTTTACACTTTTCTCACCTATTTTTTAGCTAAGGGGCTAGCAATTCCTGAAATAACTCATGAGGAACTTCCTATAGTTTGAGCACAGCTTTTCTTTGGCCTTAAGGGACCACAGAGTTCATCTAGTTCCAATCCCCCTGCCACGGGACACCTCCCACTAGACCAGGTTGCTCAATTCCTCATGCAGCCTGGTCCCTGCCACCTCCAGGGAGGAGGCATCCACAACCTCTCTGGGCAACCTGTTCCAGTGTCTCACCACCCTCACCATAAAGAATTTCTTTTTATCTCCAGCCTAAGTCTCCCCTCTTACAATTTGCATCAGTTATTCCTAGTCCTGCCATCACATATCCTTTAAAAAGTCCTACCCCTTCTTTTCATAGAATCATAGAATAGTTTGGGCTGGAAGGTACCTTAAAGATCATCGAGTTCCAACCCCTCTGCCATAGGCAGGGACACCTCCCACTACATCAGGCTGCTCAGTGCCTTGTCCAGCCTGGTCTTGAACACCTCCAGAGAGGGGGCATCCACAACCTCTCTGGTGTTCCGGTGTTTCACTACCCTCACTGTAAAGAATTTCTTTCTTATGTCAAGTTTAAATCTTCCCCTTCCACTTTACATCCATTGCCTCTGGTCCTTCCATCAGATACATATTAAATAGCCCTTTCCCTGCCTTTCTGTAGGACCCCCTCAGGTACTGATAAGATNTGGATGGAGGGCTCCAGAATTGTAGCCCCTTCAAGTAGTGAGAAGCTGCTATGAGATCCTCCCCGAGCCTTCTCTTCTCCTGGCTGAACAATCCCAGCTCCTTCAGCCTGTCCTCAGAAGGGAGGTGCTGCAGCCCTCTCATAATCTTTTTGTCCTCCTCTGAACCTGCTCCAACAGCTCATTGTCCTGCTTCTGTTGAGGGTTCCAGAACTGGACACAGTAACTCCAGGTGGGGCCTCACCAGAGCCCAGTAGAAGGGCATTTAACCTAGGCTTTGCTGCACACATGAAAACAGCATTACTTCTCTTATGATATTGTTTGTATCATTTATCATCAACTTCATGTCCTGTCCAACTTCTTTTTTTCTCTGTAATATTCACCTTAAACGCAGCAGGACAGATGTTGGAGTGAAGGTTGGCATTCAGAAGACCTATACTTTGTTTTGTTGTTAACTCACTTGTGTGACCTTTGGTGGGTTCATAAATCTATCTTTGTTTCAGTTTACTTGTCTCTAAAATTGTTTTGATAAATAAATGTTGTTTTCTCTCGGGCTGAATTTCAAGATATATTGACCTGATAATCAATAATTTACCAACTAATAATAAATCCTAATATTCAGTCACTGAAAAAAGAAGTCAGCTGGATTCCTAGTCTCACGGGCACCTTTGTTCAGATTCTGTCCAAGGTCTGGAGGTATCTGGGGAGATGTTTTCAAGTTAGCACTGTGCGTGGAATACATGGACTTCATCAAATCATGGGTTAAAATCATAAATGACTTCAAATAAACCTTTTATCCTTGAGAAGTGCCAATCAGAATACATTAATTTGCAAGTACAGCCTAATTGTTTAACCTTATTCCAGACCTTTGGGACCCAATTATCCTACTGCTTGTAGGAGTGAAACATAATTACCATTTTTTTGAAATAAGATTAGGCAATACTTGTAATTTATGTCAGGAGTTCAATTTTTTTTAGCAGATCTTTAGCTGGCATGGTTCTACTGAAGTAACAGTGTGCTGATTCACACACACTCATACTGTATTGAGGTTTTTGCCAGTTATTTCCTTTGATAAGACCTTTTTATGCAGTGTTATTATTATTGATACAATTTTCAAAATAATAAGACTGTTCAACTTCCACAAATTGTAACAGAATTCAAGCAGTTACGTTGATAGAGTCCAGTATGTGGTTAGTGCATTCTACTGCACTCTGCATCTGAGCTAGCATTAGAAAAGACATTTTAAGCACAGGAAGTCATCTAGTCACCAACATTTCTGTTCAGTCCACACCAAATAACTGAAGAGCCTGAATGAATTCAACCCTTTGAAACTTAATGTTTTGCTCTGAAAGGCTCTTTCTGCGTATTTCACCCCTCTCCAAAGTAAACCCTGCAGTCATGGAAGACATGGAGTAGAGCATTAACAGTCCAGTTGCAATCAATGACCTTACTTTCTACCTCTTTCTCTTGAGATGAGCTATACATTGAGGTGTCACAAGACTCAGCTATGCTTTGCCCTTGGGAAACTGCACAATCATTGACATAGCTCCAGATGTAGTGCTCCAAATAGCAAATCAAGGCCAATCTGCATCCATCTTTCTCTTTCAGGCTGAAGGAGTTGGGGCTGTTCAGCCTGGAGAAGAGAAGGCTCGGGGGGACCTCATTGTACCTTAATCAATACCTGAAAAGGGCCTACAGAAAGGCTGGGCAGGACTTTTTAATAGGATATGTGATGACAGGACTAGGAGTAATGGATGTAAATTGGAAGAGGGGAGATTTAGGTTGGAGAGAAGAAAAAAATTCTTTCCTGTGATTATCTCAGTTGGGAGAGCATCAATCTGAGGGTCAAGGGTTCAAGTCCCTGACTAGATATGAGGCTTGTCAGAGTTGATGGTTGGACTCAATTATCTGGAAGGTTCCTTCCAACCTAGATTATTATGAAATCATGAAATTATATGTCCTGAATACATATTCACTCTTTATTTCAAGAGAGGTTTTAACAGTCCCAGTAAAGTTCTTAATTAAATCAGGGTTTTGCTGTCCTAGGGAATGTGCAGCAAGGTAAAAAAAAACCCAACTGTGGCAGTTAATAATACAGCTACTAAGCAATTATTTCTCTGGATTTTCTACACATTTATAAGTTTATTTCTTTAAATTTAAATATTGATCCAGTGGCAACCAAAGCCACTGGCAAATGCCAATGAATTTGGTATCTACATTCTTCCATAATGTTTTACCAGTCGAAGACCAGACAAAACCAAATTTGGGAGCCAACTTGTTGAGATACATGACTTTCCAAAGACTCTGAGTGCTGAATATCTGTAAAACACTGCCAAACAATGTTTTGCGGATAGGAAAGCAGAACTGGACATCGAGTAGTAAGAATTTAGATAAGTTTGTTTCCCTCCTCCCTGAAGTCCTTCTAAAAAGGTCACAGTGATAAAAATAGAGCTGTCTTCTTTTAAGGGGATTTTGTTTGAGAGCTCAATTTATTCAGAAATCAAGACAGATTGATGCTGTTCCCTGGGAGTGCAGATAGGCATATTTTAGACAATAAACCAGGAGCTCTTATCTGCTGAATTTTGTCTTTCCAATGTATCTATCCTATGCTAATTTTAGGTCTGCATCCTCTATATCCTGCCCTGTTTTGTTTTTGCCTCCCATTCAGCTCTGATTTCCCATTACGGCGTGTCCTTTTAGCAGATATTTTGTACTTATGGTGCATCTGTTCTCATTTTGCTCCTGCAAGTGCCTAAATGATAGCTAAATGCCTCTGGAAGGACAAGTGCTGAACAGGTGCAAAACAAGACCACAACTAATGAAAGAAGAGGAAGAAATCAGAGAATAATTTTGGCTTTGTCAGGGTCTGCCTAATAGATGTATAACCATTCCACAGGCAATGCAGAAGTCTCATCTTCAGAGTTTTTTATCTTCTTTAAAAAAGGATCTTCTTGGAGAGAATTTAGTGCAAAATAATTGGTAGGAGAAGACACTCGTTCTCTTTTGCTGGTTTGTCAGAGGTTTTGTAATAGATCTTGAGGAATTCACAGGTGACCCTGCTCTAACTGTGAGAAAAATGCAAAACCATGAATATACATATACTTTCTGTAAACTAAACAAAACCCACCCTATTTTTATTCTGTGAATTTTGCACCATCCAAATCAGTTTTGCCTGCTGCTCTTGAGAAGAGCTTGTGCAGAGATATCAATTTCACACATGTCATAAATGAAGACTTTTCTTTTTTTTTTCCCCCTCATTCTAATCTCAGTGATACAGACTGGACTGCTAAGCAATGCTGCATTCTTTTTATATTGTCTCAGCAGTAATAAAAGTCAATTGTCTAGTAGGACTAGGAGCAATGGATGCAAAATGGAAGAGGGGAGATTCAGGCTGGAGATAAGAAAGAAATTCTTTACAGTGAGGGTGGTGAGGCACTGGAACAGGTTCCCCAGAGAGGTTGTGAATGCCCCCTCCCTGGAGGGGAGGATGGATGAGGCACTGAGCAACATGTTCTAGTGGGAGGTGTCCCTGCCCATGGCAGGGAGGTTGGAACTACATGATCTTGAAGTTCCCTTCCAACCCAAACCATTCTATGATTCTATAATTGGAATGTTATGGATTCAAAATTACTCTGAGTTCAACCCCCAGAACAGCAGGATTTTCAGGACTTGAGCTGCTGCACCTTAGTAATTTCTTTTGGGAACAGACTTGTCTAGTAACCAAGTGAGGGAGGGAAGAATGGGAATCAAATCTGACCAAAACTGACCATTCCTTGCTGAAAAGAAACGTGCAGCAAAAAAAAAAACCAAACCCACCCTATTGGTTTTGATTTGAAAATATTCCCTTTCACTCACTTCTTACAGAAAGGAGCAATAACTAAGACATCAGCTTGCAAAATACTGAGAGAGATACTGATGTTTTCCTGACCTATAGACAAGTTAGCTAAGTGCATCAGCTACACACCAGAGAGACATTTCTCTCATCTGGTTGTGGTGAGTTAAGTTCGTATCATCCATCCCAGAGGAATTTGTCTAAACTACTGTGGTATGAGCTGCCTGGCTTTCCCAGTCCTATGAACAGCATGTCAAAATCTGATAAGGCAAATTAGCAACGTGTGTATTACTGTGCAATGCTGTGCTGATACTAGCTGGCTTGCTTTTTCTTCTTGCTGGGATTTTGGATCATCTGACAGCTCCCACAAGAGAGTCTCCCTGCTGTTTCTTGTGCAGCAGATCTATTTGCTTTCACAGAATCACAGAATGTCAGGGACTGGGACTCAAGAGATCATCTAATCCAATCTCCCTGCTCTAGCAGGAATCATTTGCAGCTCCAAGCTGAAAGACTCCTGCATAGTCCCTGAGCCAATCTCAGTCCCTTTCAATGATAATGTTTCACCCTATACTTTACATAGTCAGGCAGTCCCTGGAAGCAAGGCAAATCCTTCAACTTCTAGGACAGAGAATCACTGAGTCACACTCTGGCTTGGTATTTCTGTGTTTTAAGGAATATTTAGGGGGTTTGAACAAAGGTATGCTCTTCATAAAACTTCTCTTTCTTGAGTATGTCAACTTTTTCTGTCTCTGGAAAGCAATAGGAATGCAAAGGCAAAACATAGTTCACATTTCAGGGCCGCTTTGCCTTATCAACCACAAGAATATAAGGGGCATTTATTATTTGTCTTAAAGAGACTTATTTTTCTCTGAAGGAATAAACCTACATTGGTAAATGATGCTTGTTGTGGGAATATTTGCAAATACTTTGCTAATAACCACATGGCTAATGGTTGTATGAATGTCACAAAGAAGGGACTTATTAAAAATATTCTTTGAGATTTTCTTTTGGATAAACAACCAACACTGGGGCTATTACAGTGGGCAGAAAAATGTTTGTCTCATCCTATCACTTAAAGTCAAACCAGAATACTCAGGGGTAGGTTGGGTGATGTTGTTCTGTGGCAGTTATGTAACAAATTATGAAAACCTGATTTTTTATTTCCCCTCACAGATGAAATTGTAGCAGTCTTTTCCTAGAATAAAAAACTCTAACACCTGGTGAAACCAAACCCAGTGTGGAGCTGCTTTGAGCTATGCTGGCAACCATAGCCTGAAGAACAAAGCTGGTCACAGCTGTTCCCTGCTCTTCTTCTTGCGCTTGGTTCATGAAGCACTTTCCAGGGAGAAATGACCCACTCAGGATCCCTGTTGCATAGTTACCTACTCCAGTGTACAGGAGAGCAGAGACAGACTGGTTGTTTTAACAAGGAACTGTTTGGAAGGTTTCATGAACTCAAAAATCTTGTGTCCTTTTTGTTAACACAAAAAAAAAAAATTATGAAGAGCATACCCTGAGTTAAGTAGCTCCTTCTTTGACAGCAGCCATGATGCTGGTGTCTGAAGGGCAAAAAACTGAACTTTCAGGAAGCCAATTAGGAAATGAAATGCTTCAGAAAGAGTGCTAGTGACAGCAACAGTCTGAGAGATTAACTACAGTACAGTCTGCTCAAAGCCCAAGCCCCCAAGTATTTTCAGCAGAGCTCTGATCTTTCCTTTTGCATTGCTTAAAAACTGCTTTCACAGAAAGAAAATGAGGAAAAAGACTTCAGGTGTTTTAACTTCTTTTTTTTTTTTGCCAGGTCCCAGAGGTTTACAAGCAAACAGTTTCACAGCAAGCATCTCTTACCAACATGGGTTTATTTATTCAGAGAAATGTAAGTCTCTTTAAGACAAATAATAAATGCCCCTTATATTCTTGTGGTTGATAAGGCAAAGCAACCCTGAAATGTGAATTATATTTTGCCTTTGCATTCTTTTTTCTTCCCAGAGACAGAAAAAATCAAGGTTTCTCTTGGTTCATTGCTGAATACCTAACTGTACATAAATATTACATTTTTACTTGTCACTGAAAGCAATAAAGTACGATCCAAAGAATCATGACAAGAATTAACTACATTTACATGAATTTTCATGCTCTAGTGCAAAACAAAATGTTAATGACAGTATAATAACAAGCTTCTTGGGATTGTGCACATGATGTCACAAAATAACACCCCAAATTAATAAAATATTATGTATTTGAAGTCTCTCTTCTTATTGTAAGACAAGGATGAAGAGGTTTCTACTAGAAATAGCAGTGACATTCTTGCTCCAGCTGAAATGGGCTGCAATCTTCCTGTTCTCAACAAAAAAATAAGGGCAAAAGCAGTGTGTAAAAAAAGTAACAAAGCTGTGTAGAGCAATCTACTGGAATAGATTTCTTTCATAAATCTCAGTATAATTAAGAAGAGCACAAGACTGAAGGGCTCATGATTCCTCATGTATTGGGAAAGGAAATGCAGGCTGATGTTTTCAATGAGCCTGCTGTTCATGATTAATGATATCATAGAATCACAGAATGTCAGGGATTGGAAGGGAACTTCAGGAGATCACCTAGTCCCATACCCCTGCCAGAGCAGGAACACCCAGACTAGGTCACACAGGAAGGCATCCAGATGGGGGTTTGAATGTCTCTGGAGAAGGAGACCCCACAGCCTCTCTGGGCAGCCTGTGCACTGTTCTCTCACTCTCACCCTGACAAAGTTTTTTCTCCTATTTCTATGGAACATCCTGTGTTCCAGCTTGCACCCATTGCCCCTTGTTCTATCATTGGAGGTCATTGAGAAGAGCCTGGCTCCATCCTCCTGACACTCACCCTTTACATATTTATAAACATTAATGAGATCATATTTATAAACATTAATGATATCTATTTCTCAATTCACTTTAGATATATTCACACTTCTGCGCAAGGGAGAACTTGGCCTGGCAGCTTCACCTGATAATGCCATTAGGGTTTGCTAATCAGGACAGGTCTCTCCTTATATGCTAATTAAAAGCAGCCATCAGCAACTGGACATGCCAATCCTGACACCAAGGTGCTACCCATCACTCTGCTACTGTTGACGGAAAGCTAAAAATAGTAGAGCAATTTTAGCTCATGTATGTATTTCATTGAATCATAAAATGGTTTGGTTTGGAAGGAACCTTAAGAATCATCTAGTTCCACCACCCCTGCCATGGGCAGGGACACCTCCCTCTAGACCGGGTTGCTCAGTGCCTCTTCCAGCCTGGCCTTAAACACCTCCAGAGATTGAGGGGGCATCCACAACTTCTCTGGGAAACCTCTTCCAGTGTCTCACCACCCTCACGGGAAAGAACTTCTTTCTTATATCCAACCTAAATCTCCCCTCTTCCAATTTACTGGGTTGTGAAACAGACTTCTGATTGATGTGCTGTTCTGGTTCCTACCATTTTCCCACTGGAATACACTCAAACAGATACTATTAATTATTGGTGTTTTTCGACACTTTTCTTTTGCTTACTATTTTATCTTCTTATTTTGCAGTGGTCTGCACATTTTCAAGTATTCCTCTATGTAATCTGCTGGGTGGAAATTAAAATGATTATACATCCTCTACATAATACGCTTTGAGGGACAGAGAAATTAAGATCAAATTTTCAATTTTTTTATACCTAATTTTATCACAGTCTGTTCAGATATGCTTTTACAGCATTTTCTGAAGTCAGCAGTTCTCTAGAAAGATTATCACCTTCAAAAAATGAGCTAGTAATTTGTGAGTGTTCTATAAAACAATTTACATGCACCAGAAATTTTCACTTCTCTGTTTAACAAACACCTTTGTTTTTCTTCATCTTCTGCATAGAATGTTTTCTTGGGAACTGCTTGGTCATCTCCAATCATGATCTGGCCATTTTGTTTCTGATCTTAGCTGCTTCTATGGCGAATATAAGCTCTAAGGCCTGCCAGGTTTCCTTCCATATTTTTCTTGGGTTTGTGTCTGACCACCCAGATTATCTCAACACATTAAAAAAAAAAATCCATCTTATGTAATTAAAACAATACTTTGAAAATTGTGGATCTTTTAAAGCTAAGTGTCACACAGGGATGTGCCTCTATAAATGGAAACATATCCACTGGCTACCTGAAATACGACTTACTGGCCAAGAAGGCCAATGGCATCTTGGGTGAGTGTCAGGAGGATGGAGCCAGGCTCTTCTCAGTGACCTCCAATGATGGGACAAGGGGCAATGGGTGCAAGCTGGAACACAGGAGGTTCCACAGAACCAAATTCTATTTTGACAGTCTAGCTCAGGTTCAGTGGCTGCTCCAAGAAGTACTGGCTAGTTAACCACTTCCATCACAACCCCAACCTGAGTGTTTGGGGTGGGCTGCAGAGTCTGTGCAAGCAGACAGGGAGGGCTTTGACATGTCTACTCCTCCTATTCCACCTTTATCAACACAGAACACCTTTTAGTCAGGGCTGAGAGTTGAAAGGTGTGACATTGAGTTGCCTGTAAGAGAACAATAAACTCCATCTACTAGGGCTCTGAGTGCAGCTTCCATCTCTCTAGGCTGCAAAGGGTGAAAGCTGATGAGTCAGACATCAGAATATAGAAGTTTCCGTGTTCTCTTTGTGCATACAAAAAGATAAATAGAGATCCTATTTTGTAAAAGGGCTTGGTAGATTCACCAACAGTGATAAACTCAGGTAAAAATCATTGGTTTCTTGAATCTAATCCAAATCTTTAGCATCAGGTTACATACATTAAGGCACTGAGGAGTAAGAGCACATTTTAAAAGTGCTGCATGCTCGGGACTTTTGAAAATCAGTGATTAGGGAATGAAATGTAGGTTTGGAAGTCTATGGTTAGGCATTAAAACTTAAAAGTCTTGGCTTGGGATTAAAACCAGTCTAAATAATTTCATTATCATTCACAAGAAGTCCTTAAGAAGGAGGTATTAAGAAAGTTCATATTGCCTGTTCATGAAGTAGCTGAAGCCTTGGGAAGTTGGAACTGAGAGTTATTTTTGGACAGTGTGGTTTTTTTGCTTCACATGTAGAGATACAGGGACAGAAAAAAGAGTCAATGGAGCAAAATATGACAAAAGCAGGTTGAGAAAGAGAAAATAAGGGACATGGGGTGGAAAGGAGATTCATAGAGCACCAGAAAAAGGAGGAAGTGAAATTCTATTAAAAGAAAAATAGATTAAATACCTGTCTTCTGGTAGCTCTGTGTATGCAGAGTTTTTGTCAGTACCAGAGGGCACAGACATGCATTCTAAGTCTGATGCAGCACTCAGAAGTGTTCCCATTAACTTCAATGAGCTTTGGATTAAGTGCTTAAGGGAAAAATGCTATGCTTAAACTGAATGCTTTTTTTTGGAATAAAGGATTTTAAATTATGGAAGAAAGTTCTAGTAAACTTGGAAAACTCACCAAGCTATCTAGCCCTCAGAATCCCCAGTATTTACAGTGCCTCCTTTTGATCCCATGCTTAAAAAGGGAGAAAAGTAGCTCGTCTTAGAATTTAAATGAGTTCAGTAATTGCTTGGGCTGCTGAATGTAACACAAAATGTATCACAAACAAGTCAGCAGAGCAGTTTAATGCACCAAAAGAGTGCAGGAGATTAAAAAAATATAAGGAGAAGCCCTAATTCCTGTAGTGATTTGGGATTAGTAGAGTTCAGAACAAAGAGTAGAAATAAAGGATGTAAATTGGAAGAGGGGAGATTCAGGCTAGATATAAGAAAGAAATTCTTTACTGTGAGGATGATGGGACACTGGAAGAGGTTGCCCAGAGAGGCTGTGGATGCCCCCTCAATCTCTGGAGGTGTTTAAGGCCAGGCTGGACAAGGCACTGAACAGCCTGGTGTAGTAGGAGATGTCCCTGCCTATGGCATGGGCTTGGAACTTGATGATCTTGATGGTCCCTTCCAACCCAAAATATTCTATGATTCCTACTTGCTGAAACCAGAATGATATGGAAATCACATTACATGTAAATAGAATCAAGAAATAGATTTAAGAAATATAACTGTATAGAATTGTTTCAGAAAATGTCCCAGTTTATATGGCACCTATAGGAGAAACATATTCTTTCTGAATTTAATCTTGAAGAATGAAGCTAAAGTTATGCTATAATAAAGAGGGAAAAAAAAATAAATTACTCTCAAAATTAGATTTTGCTTAGCAAATACATTGGCTGGCAAAAGTTTGTTCTGTTTATAAGGCAGCCAGTTAATTCACAGCTGCTCCTACTATCTTTAGGATGTACTCATCAGTAGGGATGTAGACATATTCCATGGGAACAAAGTAAATGACCTAGAATATTTGTCCTCTCTGCCAGTCTCGTGCTATAAATGGCTAACAAATTTAAATTTATAACCCTAAGATTGATTGCATTATTTTGTTCATATTCTATCTTTTTTGATATGCCAAATAATTTCAAACCAAGAATTGCTTTCAAAAATATTCATGTTAAGTATTCATTTGTGAACACTCGTGTTTCCCATTATTTAAGAATTAGAGTTTACAAGGAAGGTCTTGAGAAACTTTGCTGGTAGCACTGTTTCTCTGTGAAGTTTTATCCAAATGCTCTCAGTGTTACATCACTGGTGTGACAGTCAGATGCATCTCTGTGCCACTTCATTGAAAAAAAAAAACCTGCACTTTTACTACCAGTTTAAGAGGAAATCAGCATCATATGAGCTCTCGAAGAGAATTGATACTATAAAGCATCTATTCACTATGGGGATCTGATGCTGCCAGATCACCTGCCATGTAATGTGGGGCTAAAAATTGTTCCAAGACAATGCAAATGCATGTTCTACAGCTTTTCTTGCTCTTCCCATGGTTCAGTTATTATTTTTTTCTCTCTCATGTTGAAATATAAATTAAATCTTTATCTGTGTGCTCGTGCTCCTGCTCCAGCAGGGGGATTGGACTAGATGATCTCTTGAGGTCCCTTCCACTCCCTGACACTCTTTGATTCTGTGAAAAATTGTCCTTCAGCTGAAAGGATGTGCACACCATCCCACTCAGTTAAATACTTTTGCCTGAATAGATACTATACAATGTTTTTTTCTTGCTTTATGGATCCTCAGACAGGAGCAGCTCTGGGCTGTTCTTCTCTCTGCACACCAGAAAGAATTATTGCTGAGGCTTTTGAGCTTCAAGGTACAAGACATTAGTGGTGGACATAAATTAAAAGCTTATACCTTCATCTTGAATCTATATGAGATTTAGGCAAAGTGGCAAGACAGGAAGTATAGATATTTTCCTCTGCACATGCACTATGCCATTTGTTCACTGTATAACATTTGGAACTGGCTGTAGCAGGACAGACCAGTTGTCTCCTCCAGTTTCACAGATAAAATATTCTTGTACTATATTATATATGATCCACTTTCTTCATGCTTAAAAGCAATTTATTTTCATATCACACTTGCAGAATCATACCTTTTAACTCTGTAAAGAAATAATAAAGGTCTTCACTCTGCAGAGCTTTAATTCTCCTGATTAGATGCTGGAGTCATAGAATGGTTTGGGTTGGAACAACACCCCTGCCATAGGCAGGGAAAACTCCCACTAGATCAGGTTGCTCAATGCCTTGTCCACCTCAGTGTCTTAAACACCTCCAGAGAGAGTCCTTTTGACCCATTTCCTCATTTCTGCAGATTTTCTGTCATAATTTGTTACATTTCTCAGCAGTTTTCAAGATTTCAGAATCTGGATTTCTGTTCTGCTCTGCCTGAATGTCATAATTAGCACTTTATGAAGAGTATTGAGTTTAGCTCTTAGATGTTGCTACAATGCAAGGAATAAGTATCTATCTAAGTGGAAACTAGAATAAAAAGCCTTTTCAGTTTGTAGGAAAACTGATTAATGGGAAGAGAATGTACTTTGCCTAAAGCAACCCATTCTCAACTTCTTAAAATGGTTTTCCACAGATAATTTCAGAGAACAAGCAGGGGAAAGAATATATGCATTCTTACAGACAATACTAAGCAGTTGCTGTTGATTAATAAAGAGATATTAGTAAGAAGAGAACAACAATATGATCAATATTTTATGAAAATGCACGGTCCAAGTGAATTCAAGTAGGAAATATCTCTGTACTTGGTATGTAAATATTTCCTTATTAATTTTGTATTTGTGCTACTCTAGAACAGATGTAAATTCCACTCATAAAAAAGCTTAAAAAAAAAGGAGAAAGTGCAAAATCAGATCTAATTAACTTATAAGCCTTTGGGGGATATTATTTTAGTGTGTATGTGACATGGTAACTAGTGCAATGCATACAAACTCAGTATTTTCCATTGTGTATTTTCCACTGCAGATAAATGATGGGTCAGATATTTTTTCCCCCTATATAATAAAATACCTGCATTAATTCATGTTGTCCTAAGTTACCGGGGAGCAAAAGAAAAGCTTAATGTTGTGGGAACTGGTCACACATTACTCTACAGCATGTCTGCAAGCTTTAATCTAATTTGAATACTTCCTTTGTTAACGGTGCCTTGGGGCACACAATTTCAAGCTATCCATTTTGGGTTAAAATGAGCAGGGCTAGGTTTTGAATCATATTAGCTGCCTTTCTGCTGGGACCTTGTAGATGAAAATGTCTTAGATATGAGTTTATTTAAGGTAAGGATTAGAGAAGGCAATTGTTTGCTGAGAAATTAAATATGATGGACATACTGCATGAATAGTTGTGCCTGAAGAGACAGACTTAGCTCATGCATATCCTTTTGCAAATTAAATAAATAAATAAAAATAACATTATACCAATGGAAAACAGCATGTCAGAATTATTTACTCTTATGCAGCGTTTCCTAGTAAACTACCCCTGAAGCCAAACCACACAACTTTCAGAGTTAAATGCAGGTAGAACAAAAAACTCAGGTCATTAGAGGAAAATTGCAGAGAAACAGAAATTGCAGAAGCACAGTGATAAAAGGACTTCAGGTGCTCCTTTTGCTCCAAGGCATAATCATCTCTTGTCAGTAGCATGCCTGAAAAATGCTTTTAAAATCTCTTCTTAGGGACCTTTGCTGACCACAGCCATCCAGGGCAATCTCTGTGTATGGCAACAGTGAGAGATCTTTGCAGCTGCCTACCTCACAATACCCAATTTGAATCTTCTTTGCTGCTTTTCAAGTCATTGCTTTGTGACCTACTGTGACCTCTGGTTTACTTCCAATTAGTTCCCATCCCTTTTCTGTAGCACAGGGCTCTTCTTCAGCTGAAGCATTATCACTAGTAAGCAAAGCAGGATTTCTTCATGTTGTGTCTGGTTTATGCATCTTGATGTTTACCTTTTCAATAATGTGAAACTCCTTCAGTTTATGGTGTTCCATAGCCTCTTGGGTCCCATTTTTGAGCAAGAATTAGCTAATTAATTTTCTTCCATCCTATATTTGGAGTAGTTGAATTTTCCTGCTCAGATGTACTTTGTGTTGTACTTTCATGTTGGTTTCCCTAGATATATCGCTCATCTTCCAGGTAGCTGTAATCTGTTTATATTTGATTGTTTATTTGATCATTTCAGCATATATTGGAAAGATGCCATTTTAATTTTTTTACTCACTAGATCATAGCTATTTTGTTTAGTCAAGTTTTCTGGGGAACAAAGTGCCTGAAACACCTTCATGCTGAAACTCACCTACAAATCATTCTCCTCCCTAATGTGTGCAGTCATCCTTGATCATCCTTTTTGCAATTAACAGAGCACACAATACAGAACTATTTCAAAATATGAAATTATCACAGTAAGTCAAAATAGAGTGTGTTCCTTTTTCCTAAGTTATTGTTTGATAGTTGCACTGGGGGGTTTTTGTTGGTTTTTATTTTGTATTGGTTGCATGCTCCAACTGCCCATTTATTTTCAACTTTGGTAAGTTATCCACAGCATTTATAATTCCTTCTTTTGGCTGGGGGCAGGAAAGATTTTATACTTTGACCAAATTAATCTCCTATAACACTTCTTACCTCTCTGCCCCTTGTGTTTTTCCTTTAGTTTTTCTTAATCCTTAGTTTCATTAGATAATGTCCATAAGATCTCTTTCTGCATCAAAGTCCTCCTGATTTTTATAAACCCCTTTCCCTATCTCTGCTTTGCAAAGGAGAGTGTTCTAAGGTCAATCTTTATCTTTCAGAACAAATTATATTATTTTATAAGAATATAATATTACTTTATATTCTTTCAGCTACATGAATTAATTTCCAAACCCCTTGTTTTCTCCCTGAGCTCCATGCACTAGTGGACATAAATAAGTAGCCTGACCTTTTATTTTCTATCTTTGCATTTTGTTCTGAATAATTCTAATCCCCTCCCACTCTAGCAAACTTGATACCCTTATTCAAGTTTCTCTTTCCCCATGGACCACTGACACTCAGGCTACCTCTTCCAGTTGGTCCCCTATAAAACATTTCTTACTAGACAGGTATTTCTTCTTACAAAAAAAAAGTAATTTTTTCTCATGTTCATGAGTTTTATTTCCACACACAAGAGTGTGTGGAATAACATCTCAATGCATCAAGGGAGCCAAAGCTGTCCTGATGCCCTGGAATATGCATATTTTTCCAGAGGACCAAGTTTCCTAATCCTTGTTAATCTTCAGATAGGAAAATGACCTTATGAATCTCATGCCTTTGTGGTTGTTCCTTGTAGTGATGGTGTAACACAAATGAAAAGGAACATGAGGTTGTGAGAATCACACAGAATCAAAGAACATCAGGGATTGGAAGAGACTTCAATAGATCATCTAGTCCAATCCCCCTGCCAGAGCAGGAACACCCAGATCAGGTCATCCAGGTGGGGTTTGAATGTTCCCAGAGGAAGAGACCATCTCTGGACAGCCTGTGCCACTGTTCTCTCACCCTCACCATGACAAAGTTTTTTCTTGCATTTATGTGGAAACTCCTGTGTTCCAGCTTGCACTCGTCCTGAGCCCTGTCACTGGAGGTCACTGAGAAGATCCTGGCTCCATCCTCCTGACATTCACCCTTCACATATTTATAAACATTTATAAACATTAATGAGGTCACCTCTCAGTCTCCTCCAAGCTGAAGAGACTCATCTCCCTCAGCAGTAGACAAGGCTTCTTTTTCCCCTTGTCTTAGGGGTGGAGGCTGTGAATCCTACAGCCCTAAGTGTCTTCTCTTCCTTTTTCAATGACATTTGTCCATCACTTACTGCTGGGACACTTCTGTTCTTCACCTTTGCTTGTGAAGCAGCATCAGTTTCCAGCTGGAATCAACAATCAGCTTTTCACAGAATCACAGAATATCAGGGACTGGAAGGGACCTCAAAAGATCATCTAGTCCAATCCCCCTGGTGCTGTCACAGACCCTGAACTGCTTAGCTTCCATGGGTTCTGCTCACTTCTACTGTGGAGACAGCCATCTCTGCATTTTGACAAACAAGCAAGAGAGAAATAACAAGAGTGAATGAATGGCACAGCTGTGTGATGTTGGTTTTATTTTTTTTTTCCCTACAATTTTAATAAAAAAGGAAATCCACAATGACAAAAGCTTCAGTTGTGAAAGAACTAGCTGACACCCCTCCTAACAAACACACAGAAATTTATTCTAATTGCTTTTGAGAAGCAAATGACCAGCCTGGCAGCTTATTTAATAATAGTTTTAGGAATGGTCAACTGTTCTCCATTTCGGTTCAGTCTTTGCCCTTTAAGACTCTTGCAATGCTGACGCAGGAGAAAAAGACAGTAAATGGGGAAACTTGGCCATTTAGAGATGTTGAGGGCTTGCGTGGAGCAGAGGTACAGACTCCTAGATTTGGTTTGTACCTTAGTTGCCACTGCTGGGAGTGATGACCTTTGAACATCTGACCTTCATTACTCAAATTGTTCTGAGCTCTGAGCAGAATTTGCCTGCAATAGTTTCTAAGTCCAGTGGACTGCATTTAACTCAAATTTGAGAAGCAGTGAGAATTGTAACCTGAATAAGTGGAATCTAACCTAATAATGTGATGATTCAGATACTAATCCGATCTTTAAAGTCCCTTCCAACCCAAACTATTCTGTGATTCTATGATTCCAATATTACATGTCTTTGTGAAAATTGTAGTGAGGCTTTAAATTCTAACTTTGGTTTTTTTGGTACTTTGTGCTACTTACAGGCTTCAGTTAAAGCCACTTGTGGCTATTGGTACATCAAAGGTAAAAAAATAATTACACCAGAGTATCANTGCCACTGCTGGGAGTGATGACCTTTGAACATCTGACCTTCATTACTCAAATTGTTCTGAGCTCTGAGCAGAATTTGCCTGCAATAGTTTCTAAGTCCAGTGGACTGCATTTAACTCAAATTTGAGAAGCAGTGAGAATTGTAACCTGAATAAGTGGAATCTAACCTAATAATGTGATGATTCAGATACTAATCCGATCTTTAAAGTCCCTTCCAACCCAAACTATTCTGTGATTCTATGATTCCAATATTACATGTCTTTGTGAAAATTGTAGTGAGGCTTTAAATTCTAACTTTGGTTTTTTTGGTACTTTGTGCTACTTACAGGCTTCAGTTAAAGCCACTTGTGGCTATTGGTACATCAAAGGTAAAAAAATAATTACACCAGAGTATCATTCTGTCTTCTAAATAATACAAACATAAGCTATATATTGGGCAGTATTCTTCATCAGCTGTGAGACTGATTTTACTTTTGAGTATTTTTCTTCCATGACCTGGAGAAGAGAAGG
>VZTY01022773.1:0-26235 GCA_013400935.1 Turnix velox
GGAAACTACAGGCCAGTCAGTCCTACTTCTGTACCTGGCAAAGCCATGGATCAGGACTGGATCCTCCTAAAAGTGTTGCAAAAACACACGGAGGATGACACAGAGGTGATTGGAGGCAACCAACATGGCTTTACCAGGGGCAAATCATGCCTGACCAATTTGGTGGCCTTCTATGACAGCGTAACATCATCGGTGGAAAAAGGAAGGGCAACTGACATCATCTACCCGGACTTGGCAAGGCTTTTGACACTGTCCTGCATGACATCCTGGTCACCAAACTGGAAAAGAATGTGTTTGACAGATGGACCACTCGCTGGATAAGGAGCTGGTTGAATGGTCGCACTCAAAGAGTTGCAGTCAATGGCTCAATGAGGAAACCAGTTTCCAAGAGGAAACCAGTGACGAGTGGTGTTCCTCAAGGATCAGTACTGGGACCAGTGCTATTTAATTAACATCTTTGTAGGAAATATGGACAATGAAATTGAGTGCACTGTCAGCAAGTTTGTAGATGACACCAAGCTGTGTGGTGCAGTTGATTCACCTGAAGGAAGGGATGCCATCCAGCAGGTCAAGAGAGGTGATTTTTCCCCTCTACTCGGCACTGGTGAGACCCCACCTGGAGTATTGCGTCCAGTTCTGGAGCCCTCAACACAGGAAGGACACTGAGCTATTGGAGCGCATCCAGAGGAGGGCCACGATGATGGTCAAAGGGCTGGAGCAACTGCCCTATGAAGACAGGCTGAAGGAGTTGGGGTTGTTCAGCCTGGAGAAGAGAAGGCTCAGGGGGGACCTTGTAGTAACTTATTGGTACCTGAGGGGGTCCTACAGAAAGGCAGCAGAAGGACTTTTTAATATGATATCGAATGGGAGGACTCGAAACAATGGATGTAAATTGGAAGGGGGTGGATTTAGACTTGACATCAGAAAGAAATTCTTTACAGTGAGGGTGGTGAAGCACTGGAACAGGTTGCCCAGAAGGATTGTGAAATCCCCCTCTCTGGAGGTGCTCAAGACCAGGCTGGACATGGCACTGGGCAGCCTGATCTAGTGGGAGGTGTCCCTGGCTATAGCAGGGGGGTTGGAACTCGATGATCATTAAGGTCCCTTCCAACCCAAACTATTCTACTATTCTATGATTATATCATGAAGATTAATGCAAATTAGAAAGTTAGAAAGGTCAGGCATTTTATCCTAACCTCCACATCACAAGCATAGTTTCAGTCCAGCTTACTCAGTACTGTTAAAGAAAATGGTTATGTTTAACGTTCACTAATATAACAAAGTAACAAAAAGCTTAACTTTTCTATGTAAACAACTATATAAAGATGTAGGTGTCATTCTGAAGGATTCTGGAGCTATCCTATCTCTTTATTTTAGACTTGGAAAGCATAGACTAATATGGCCCTCTCTCGAGGATCCAGAGGAATTAAAGTTATCTACTTTTTAATTGTCCAAGTAATTATGTAATTTAGAAGTGCTGCTTCTATGGAAAATGTTGTGAATCCAGACATGACATTCCCCAAGCTGAATAAGGCATTGGGCTAAATATATTTGAAGAGCGGGGTGGGAAAATTATCCCTCTGTTTCTAATTGATACCAACCTCTAGAACAAACTGTATTTGATTGCTCACTTTCAAATTTTCTATCTGTCTGGGTAAAATGTTTTTGAGCTTTCCTAAGGTTCTCATTTTTCTCTATCATGCTGTTTAAAAACACAAATTTTTTAGGTGTAAAATAAAGAAAAGAGAAACCTCTAAATGAAATGTTTTTCCATGTGTAGAAATTAATTTTTTTTTCCTACCATGTCTCATTCCATTCCTGCAGAAACTTGAAGAATCTTTAAAAGTATGTTCAAAATTAGATGAAGGGCAAAATTATGAATTTCCCACTTGGAAGAAAGTGGCTTAAATTCTATCCAATTATTTGCCATGGCAACCAGCTAAACACAAAAGGGCTGGAATGGATGTAGAGTACTGCCTCTATAATCATCACTGTATGTCCTTCAAATCATGGATATGCAGCACCACTATCCCAATCTACTTCAGGGCCATAAGCCTACATGGTAATTATATGCTTTGGAACACTCCACTTAAGTGCATCAATAATATAGTGAGTGAACACGTTCTTCAATTCTGCACCTGTAAAAAGAGAAAAAAATAAAGAAATATCTCTATCAG
Organism: Turnix velox; assembly: GCA_013400935.1. Lineage (NCBI taxonomy): Eukaryota > Metazoa > Chordata > Aves > Charadriiformes > Turnicidae > Turnix > Turnix velox. The sequence goes on from VZTY01022773.1 coordinate 2,178, forward strand.
AAAATGGGGAAAAGAGGTGATTACATTTTTTTAGCCTAATTTCTGATATATCAAGTCCTGAAAATTGCTAATTCTAAATGATCTATTAATAATCAATAAGTTAAAATTCTAGTTGAGTATCTTTCAAAATTGTGATGTGTGTTTATAAACCAAGCAAAAACTAGGAGATCAAATTAAGGGCTTCATCCTGTCAATTGTTTTCCATGAGACTCACTGCATTTCCATCAGTGGACTTCCACTAGTGGATTTCCATGTGTTTGCAGGGGCTCACTTTGCAGTTCAGACAAATGATTTACAGAACTGAGCCCCTTGCAGTGTTGTGGTTAGGGTAAATTTTGACCTTCAAGTATGTGAGTGTCTCATATTAAGGATTATGAGGGAGGATTATGAATGTGGTCAATGTAATTGAGGTCTGGATTGCAGACCAGGAGATGTGAATTCTTCTCTGACTCTGCTATTGAGCTGTAAAAGTTTCACCATTGTGTGCCTGTTTGCCCTTCTGCTCTTCCTCTGCTCAGTGTTTGGCTTGTGAACTCAGTGGAGCAGGAACTCTCTTATTTTCTGTTTGTACAGTGCTCTGAACAATGAATCTCTGCTATACCTGTCTATAGGCACTAATGCAAAATACAGCCAAGATAAACTCAGGTTAGCTTTGAAGTTTGTTATTTCTACTTCAGGGCTAATAAAGGCTTGTGTATTCTGGTTTCTTTTTTACCACTGTATGATCTGGCTCATGAAGAAGATGGCATTTCAGGAATCTTGCAATACTCTCAATTGCTGACAGCTATTATGATAATAATAATAATTTTATTATTATAATAATAATGATAACAATTTTAGACACAACTAATACTTAAAGTACTTCTTTGTACAGTGAGCTGAATACTACATAAAATGTTACACAGGTTTAGGGAGCCAACTCTAATTAAACATAGGGGTGAGTGCAAAGTGTTAGTTTTGGAGCTACATATTTTGTATGACCAACTGTAAATTCATAGTTGTTGGGTTTTTTCATAGAAAAACGAAGGAAGCAGCCAGCCTCAAACAGGGTGGAGCTGATTCTTATGAAGCAGCACATCATGGCAAGTCAACAGGATTAAAACACAAACCTAAAAAAGCCCTCCTCAACCTAACAGATGTCTCAACTAATACACAAACTACTAACAGTATTTTACATTCCAGCAAGTGGAAGAGTGAGCCAACTCTTGTGTCAGTAATTTATATTTGAGATTATATATTTAACAGAGATAACTACTATACCTAAAACCTCTGGATTCTAAAACATGTAGATGCTTTAACTTCAGAGTTCAGAAAAAAATACTGAAACCGAGTGAATGGGAACCATTGGGCAGATATGGCAATTGAAATAGCACCACCAGAAACAACACGACTTCTTAGCAGATGTCCTTGTTTCTGAGAAGTAACTTTTATATTTGAGCACCTTATGTTACCAGGAAATATTTTTCATAATTCTCATCTATGCAAGGTGTTAGAAAATTTTACAGCCTCCACATTGCTCCTGAATGGTACATCATAAGAAGCCTGTTGATAGTAGCACTGAAGTCTAAAGCTCCTCAAAGTAATGGCTTTTATTTCTCTCCCAAAATTAGACCTCTGAACATTTAAAAAAAAAAGAAGTGACTTTCTTGAGCTATTAAAATTTTCACATTTAACAATATTATAGAAGTTTTATAGTATACATAAACTTTATTACCCAGAAAACCCCCAAAGATTAAAGTTTGAAATAATTTCTGTAGTTTCACTTTAAAAAGCAATAATTAAAAAGGAGGGTCTTACCTGATAGTACATTGCTCATAATTGTTTTATAACAAAAAATTTTTGATGTTGAAGCAGCAACCCAATTTTGGCAGAAACTGTTTTGGTGTCTGCCACATGGTGCACTTGGTGTATTAAGAATAAGATTAGAGATTTATGGGCCAATTCTAAAATACCTGTGAAACTGATGGAGGTAAAACTAGTTTCTTTAATAACTCTGAGTCAAAAAGAATTTGTTAGTGCTTTTACTGACAATTTTCATTGTTTTCCATAAAAGGGAAACCTGATTTCTAAAAAAAAATTACATTTAATCTATTTGCATGAGAGTTATGATAGAAGATATTTCATTGTGGCTTTTGCCAAAAAAAAAAAAAAAGGGCAAAATTTAGGTCAAGCCTGTCTTATCTATGAGAAACAAATGTGTCATATTTTCTGTTAAAGGATTCACAAACTGACAGTCACAGAATCCCTTCAATCATAACTATAGCAACAACACAGAAATTATACATCATATGCATTCTCAACTTTATTCTGAGGAATCTTAAGACATTTTAAAAGGCATTTTTTCATTAATGATTGGAAAATAAATCCTTTTTAAAGTGTGACACTAAAGCTGATAATGTGTTTTGTATGTTCTCAGTCATCAATACTCCAAATTAAGATCCTTGTCTTACAGAAGGAGATCATACAGGAAAATTGAACTTTATTTCTTCAATTGTAGCCAAGATCCATATGGTCCCTCCTATTAAGCCTTATAATTTTCTTACAGGATGACTTGGCATACTTTCTTTCCTTCTCATACACTCACTTCTATTATTTCTACTTGCCTTCATTTTAGCCTTGGGATGGTGACCAACTGAGCAGGTTACTCATCTCACACCAGCACCTACACAGATGGTACTGGTGGCACTGGGATTTATGGAGGGACTTGTACCTATAGGGTCCCTGTAGCTCTTGGTCTGGGCTCCTCTCCAGACCCAGCTGTTGGGGCTACCTCCATGACAGCTGTCTCCTGTGTCAGGACAAGGTACTGGGTGGATGGTCATACATCTTTCAGCTCCAACACGGCCAAAGAGTAGTGACAGTAACTGCTTTCAGCCACTTAGGCAAGTTGTAAATAGGATATTGAGTCAGTAAGATGTAAATTTGTTACTTTATTGTGAATACACTGAAAAATCTCAAATAATGTTTAAAATCCCAGTTACTGTAGTATGCTTGTTGTGTTTTCTGTTGTTGTTTACATACGTACAGTTCACCAGTAAGATCCTCATAAGTACTGTGTTCTCATTATTATCAGTACTCAGATGTACAATAAGTGCAGCAGGGAGCTGCTAAAGTTTTAATGACAACCACCTTTCGTTAATATTTCTTGGTAATAATATCAAGATGCATAAGTTACATAAGCATACTTTAAATATGCTCATATAAGAAAAAGAATTCTGTTTTGGGGTATTTATTGTTGTAACCTGTGAATGTGCGTGAGTGAGTGTTCTCAGTGAAAGGTTATTGCATAGTGATATTAGTAACTGGAGATGGAGGGAGGAGTTGCTAAAAAGATTTAAAGAGCATAGATTCCCTTAATGTTATTGTCTGACCAAACAATTTCCTTTGATTATAAAGCAGGCCTTACATCTCTAATTTACATTAATGGGTGACATTAGTCATGCTATGCTCCGTTATGAATCTGTACACAGACACATGAAATTAAGTTTCTGTCCACCACTTAGAAGTTTAGGTAATTTTCTGTTAATGTAACACCCATGCAGATCTGTTAACCTTGGATACTTAGACAATTTTTTTTGTTGGAATGGTAGTGTAACTGTCAATTATTAAAATAGCACAAGACTGTAATTTCAAGCTGATTTATTCTTTTCCATCCCTACAGCCTAAATATAAAAAATTTGCATCAACTTATTAAGTCTAACCTTTTTTTTGAGCCAGGAAAAACATTTCTTAGGTCTCAAACCCTGTTATCTTAATCTCATTTTAAAAGTATGCTGAAAGAAGGCAGAGGAGGGCAAAGCAGTTAATTCCAGACTAAAATAAATATATGATATTGCAATAATAAGTTTTCACCTTGGGTGATTCTCAAAGATGGGTTGTAAACCACAGCAACTTGGAAGTTTGCTGTGGTAGCACTGGCAGACTCCTGGTTGTGGCAATACAAAAGATTCTTCTATAATAGCAAACGAAAGGTATGCACAGCAGGAAAGGAAAGGTAATGTCTGAGATCCACTATCTATATGATCATAAATTCCAAGCTCTTGCACTCTAGGACAGTAATTGGTAATAATAAAGTAAGGTAACTATTAATACTTGCGAGATCACTTAATTTGCATACCTCTGTAATTGTAATTACAATCTCAGCAAGAATGTCACCTTTTGAACAGGCAGATGAATAAAGAACAAGAAATGTAGTCTGTAGGAACTATCTCTTGGTGTCATCTAGTGGTTGCATTCCCATACTGCAAAAAGGAAAACGTGTGTGCAGTTCTTTTTTTATATAAATATATATATATATATACACGTGCACTAACATGCACACTTGTATAAAATATGTCTGTTTCTGACTGAGTGGAGTAAAGAAAGCTGCCATTTTTAGCAGACAAGCAAGGTTAGCCTTTTTCTGCTCTTCACCCTGGCCTTTCTGCTGTGTCTTCTCATGAGGTCAAGACTCCTCTTCAGAGAGCTCAGCTAGCATACACTGGTGTGAAGGTGCTGTCTGCTGCACTGTTTAGGCTGCATGACCGAGCAACTGTGTGTTCTTTAAAGGACATTCTCTGCCAACGCACAAGGTATTTCCTTATGGCTGATTGAGTAGCACTCAGGGGATGCTGACAGATTGAAACGACATGCCACCAATCTGATTGCACATGGCACTGTAGGAAGAGTTAGAACAAAAAAAAGCACTCCATGACCCCTCCTGCCAGCTGTCTGCCTCTCCTTGTCCTGAGAAGGAACCAGTGTGGCTGAGACTGGGACAGGCAGCATGCAAGAACCACTTTTCCATGGAGGTACTGAAGTGTCAGTGGAAAAAAAAATGTAATAAGCCTCATATTTTTTAATAGATCTCTCTTGGCAATGAGAAGGCAGTACACCTCAGCTTAAGAGTGAGACTGGATTAAAGTTCACAAATTTTTCCAGAGATACTGCTCAGGAGTATATATGACAGCTAGATTTGGAAGTCCTTTTTCAGGAAGAATAGCCTATAACAGCAGTGAATAGCCTTTCCAACGTTTTGTCACAATGGAGAAAAGAGATTCATAGCTCAGAGAAGTTTTTATTCTAAAAAAGAGAAGAATGGAGTAGGCTTTGCCTTGGAGTCAGTAAATTCAGTTTGAACCTCCTTCATTCTAAGCCAAGATTTACAAAAGCATACACTAATTTTCTAATGAGAGCAATTTTGAGTGCAGTGTTAACCAGTACTTTTTTGGTGGAGTTCCAGCCCTTTGAATGCTGATAATGTCTATATTTTATTGATGCCTACAGACTCTATTAGTGCTTTGAGGAGTTATTTATGAATCATGAATCTTGTTCCCTTTACAAACATATGGGTTCCATCACCCATACTTCAAAAAACCTGATCAGACTTGGACCAAGATATGTACAATATTCAAACAAGTTTCTTAATGTATTCTGAAAACCATTTCAGAAAAAATTCAATTTTCATGCAGTTTAAAAAAGTGTTCTGAAAATCAAAGGTCACTTGAAAATTTGCAAATTTTGTAAAAGCATTTGTCCAATTTCAATTTAACCTATTATTTGAGAAAATATATACAGAAACATGTTCCTTGTCTCCACCTTTGCACAAGGCAAAAGGAGTAAGTAACAATGATTCAGTAATTTTTTCTCTATCAAAGATTTTCGTGGTAAGGGACATGGAGAATTCAATGTCAAGGAGGGCTGATACTGTCTCCAAAAATCTGCAAGTCAGAGTTAGGAATGAATAAAAGGAAGAAAATACCCAAATACATTATATTTCATTAGACACAAAGACTACAGGACACCATTACCAAGAGTCACAAGTCAGAGAAGCACTGAAATGCGTTCAAGTGCCAGAGGCTCCATTTAGTCTCCTCTAAAGGTCTCTCCCCATACAGCTAGCTGGTAGCTACTGTTGAAGGCAACTTGTCTGCCAATCCAGTTTTGGAGAGTACTAAACTACCTGAACCTATGATCCAGATAATTATAGTCATACTTTTGGTTTTGCTTTAATATTTGCATCTAATTGCCTCATAAGAAGCCCTGCTCCACACTGAAGTTCAGTTGCATGATTCATGGCACATACATCTAGCATCTAGAGACTTTTAAAAAATTCAGTCCAAATGCTTTTGCATTTTAAATCTGATTAGAAACAACTTGTTCAGATGGATGTTATATAAGGGCACTAAAATATTTACTGCTCTGTATAAAAATAACTGCTCTAAATACTGATTTGTTGCTGTAGGTAAAGAGGGAAACTGTCCATCTAAATCAGTAATTAAATTAATTTAAAAATAACAGAAATCATACAATTACATATGCTCTCTCAGGCTGATTGAAATTCATCAGAAAGGATATTTTTAAATCTAGCTTAAGGTTGCCTTACAAATTGTCACTAATGACTGTAGTAAAGCATTTAAGGTTTGTCTTTTCACTTGAATAAACCATCAGAGTTAATGTTTTTTTACATGTGTTAAAGCTCACACCCTTACTGCCTTCTTTTTTTCCTTTTTTTAAATTTTTTTTTACAAGAATGGGGTCAGTTATAAGGTTTATTACTCTCCTTCATTGGCACTGAAGTGATATTTACTATCTATAGCAAATCAAAATTATTATGGCACTTCTCTGTATGCCAGGATGTGGCACAGGGCTGTCTCTCATGTAGGATTCAACTAATCCTGCTACTAAAGCATCTGCTACTGCCCATGCTGTGCTACTGAAGATGGGACTTGACTTGGATCAACGTAGGGGCATATCCCAACACACCACAGACACACAGATGTAGTTATTAATTTCTTTGTATATGAGATTACAGTATTTTAACTTTCATACAGTACTATTTTAAAATACCTTGTTAAAAATTTGCAATAGACTATCGTAATGGCTATCGATATGACTATCAATATTTATTAATACCATTAGCAATTGATTTTCTGTGTGTAACATTTACATCCTGGCATCTTATGAGTGTTGGTGGGATTTGTCTATGAAAACAATCATATATTTATGAGTTGGAAATCTTGATTTGCAAAATCAACTTTACAAAAGATGACTAGATAGATGACAAGAAAAGCTGGATTAAGATAATGATTTAAATCTCTTTCTAACTATACTTCCTATTTCCACTGACAGTGATATCCCTGATTTAACAGTTTAATTTCTTTTAAGAGCATTAACAAATGTTTTTTTCTGAATGGACAAATTGAAAATAACTACAGCTACACAGTTTTCACTTATTTAAATTTGAGTCTGAGCATAAAAAAAACCCTCAGGAAATCCACAAATAATGGGAATTTAGAAAAGAAAACAGGATATGAAGAAGGGAAAAGGTGCAAATAGATGTAAATTCAAAAAGTACCTTGAATTCTTCTTCATGGAAGAGTGAAAAAATTCTTCAGAAGTCAGGGGTTCCATTTCTTATCAAAAAATGACTGAAGTAGCAGAAGTAACATCAAATAAATAATTCATTAATGGTCATTGCTAGTAATGTTATTTCAGTCAGAAAAACCCTCTTATACATGAGCAGAATACTCATAATCATCTGCTATGACTATCTTTTCTTTAATTTCAAATTCCTTGTGAATTGAATTTATCTCCTAGATTCTCATCTGGAGATATATAATTTGATCACTAACTGCCATTCATATGATTCAACATACTGCTTTACACTGACAAATTAGAGTCTAAAGCAAATTTCTGTAGGAAAAAAGTACTCAAAAAAATGTGAGAGTCAGACTTTGTTTTTGTTTGAAGTAAATGGAATGAATTTCTGATGGGTAGACCTTGTAACTCTTGGTAGCACTTAGAAATGCTTTGTTTCTGTTAACATCAAGACTTGCGAAGTGCCTAAAATACACAAACAACTAATGTGACTATTATTTTTATTTGAACTCTCTGAATTCCTCCTAATAAAAGAGCCAGCAATACCAGCACAAAATACAGTGAAATTTCCCGTGCTCTCTGAAATAGAAGAATTCTATTTTCCACCGTCTTTCTTTGCTGCTCCACTATTTTCCTCCACAGCAGTTCCAGCAGGGCTGTTTTACTGCACTGCCCAAAGAGAAAATTGGGTTAAAGGAACTCCACTTCTTACCAAAGGTAAATTACATTAAGTGCTGACCCAGAGAAAATTTGATATATTAAGAATACTTTTGTATTTTTCCCATGTAGCCATAACCTGATTTTTCTCTAAACACAGAGAAACCAAGGTTACAACTCAGGACCTGAGGTAGTAACACTTCTAATAGACATTTTTTTTTTTTAATTTAGAATTAATGTGTAGAGCTAGCAAAAGAGTATATACTGTCCACTTCTCTTGATGTTTGGCAACTTCCTTCTTACTGGAAAAAAAGGAGGACTATTCCTACATCCAAATTTAGAAATGAAACCAAAGTATATAGGTCATCACAGAAATACTCAGGAATGAAAATATAACACCTTTAAAGCTTTATACAGAAGAATGAAGACGTGTTAGGTGCTTTGTGTGATGTTTTGAAGATATTAACTTCTGTGTCATGGGATCAGAAAGGGGAAAACTGGAGATGCTTAAAATTCGACAATATTTAGAGGATTTGCAGTCACAAGGACTTCTAAAATCAAATTTTTTAATGTTTTGTATTTTATTAGCAGTGTCACAAGAATTTTAGTTTATAAACCAAAGGATTGGACTAGAAATATTCATTATATTATGAGTCTTATCTGATTCCCTTTTAATTATGTGTCTGAGAAGAAAATTATATCAAAGTTCTTTTTTTCTAAATTATTTACTAAAAATCTTGTTCTTCCATGCTGAAGCAAATCTTCTGGTCTATGAGCAAGGCTTTTAAAGTGGGATTTTTTGTCATTTCTTTAAAATCTTTTTCCCATGAAAAAGCTCTTGCTCCTCAGAGAATGTGTCTCAGGATATGTAAAAATTTTCTGTTGTTCCTTCTCTGTTTTGTAGTTCTTGCTTGTGGCCTACTCCCTTGTGTGTATTAACTTGAAGAGATAGATCCACACATTTTATTTTAACATGAAGTCCTTTTCACTAAATCAGATGGTTCTATTTAGCATGCACTTGAATACAGTCCAGGCATGTAAGGGGCATGTGACTGCCTCTCAAACACTTATCTTCAGATTTGATTGTCTCTGCCTGTTTTGCAGGTCCTTATTTTCTCACATTTATTGAAAATAATTTGCTGAAAATATATATTTCAAACAAATATTTTCCTTAAGTTTTGCACTAAATAAGTAAAGGCCAAGTATCCATAACTCTTCTGGTACCTTTAGATTTACTGAAAAGTTAATTATCATCAGTACCATAGCAATTACTTCTCATGTCATAATTCAGTCTACACATTTCAATTTATCAGAAAAATATCTGATATAGATAATGTCTAGGGTTTTTGTTCTCCGACTGCTTTCTTCTAATTACATTTCTGGAGGTATATAGAATGTAAACCCGTGGATATGATTTAGTACTCAATTTGCAAGAAGGAAACTGAGGTAGGTTCTTTAGTAGATTCTACAAGTGCTTTATGCTCATCTCTTTATTTTAATAATATCTCTGTAGATCAGTTATGGTGAAAAATGCTTACTATATGAATAAAAAAAATTCAATCAATCCTTTAAATGCAAGTGTCTCTCTAGTTGTATGCACAATGAAGATATCTCTGCTGATGAGCATCATGATCTTCCTTAATTAACTTAATCTTATGGCAATTTTGTCTCTTTGGTGAATTATCTGAAAATCTCTGAGACAATTTTCCCAATGGATTGTACCATATTCAACTCATTGTGTCATTGCCAATAGTAGATGCACATCCAGGAAAATTAGGTTAGTTGTTGCTTCTAAGCAATATAATTTCATAGTTTCCCATTCACCAAATCTTAAAAGCAATGGCAATAAGCACACTAACTGTCCCAATCATAATCTTCTCCTCATTCTCTAGATCATCTCAATATAAGAAGAAATTGTTCTACAGTTATATGTAGAAAATTCACAAACCGAAAGTTTTACAAATATTCCAGTTCACAAAAAATTGCAGCATGTGAAATCCAGAAAACTGGGTTGTATTCTTCTGTTTTCATACCTAAGGATTAATCTGATGAAAAAAAAAATCTGTCACATTAATCTAACAAACATCAGAGTATAATTCTGACCTCTCACTAAATGGCATTAATACTAATTTATCTTGAAATGTAAGCAGTATCTAATGTCTTTTGAAAATGAAGTCTATGTCTATATTTGAATACATCCCATATATATACACATTAAGTGAGCTCCACCAAAAAAGCACTGGTTAACACTATGCTCAAATTTTTTTCTCATTAGAAAATGAGTGTATGTTTTTGTAACTCTTGGCTTAGAATGAGGGAGGTGCAAACTGAATTTACTGACTCAGAAGCAAAGTCTTCTCCATTTCTTCTCTTTTTAGAATGAAAACTTCTCTGAGCTATGAATCTCTCTTCTCCATTGTGACAAAACATACTACAGTCCTTCTGGAAAGGTTATGGATGTAAAGTATATGTGAATAATATTATTTTTAAAATATTAATAAATATTTTAATAATAATATTTTAAAATATTGCACATATATAAAATATATGAAGGAATAGCAAAATCCAAGAAAATACTGTGGGACTCTCTCCTCCTAACACAATGTAGAACTCAATCCTCTCCTAACAAATGCTCTGGTTTTTTACCTACAAAAATTTTGGCAACTGCTAGAATGACTTATTGCCTGCACATACAAAATAATACAAATATGCAAAATCAAGACAATAACAAATTTAACATAAGAATTTATAAAATTATCTAAAACTGTGTTAGATATATGATACTGAATGACTTTTGTTACATGCTATTTTACATTGAACTTCTTAACATTTTTAAATGGAAATTTTTGTGACCCCCACTATGATATAAATAGACAAGTTATGACAACAAATCACCTTGGACTTATATTAGTTCTTCTGATCTGTGAGCTACAGGATCTGATGAAAATCAGAATATTAACGAGAATTATACGTGTACCTACAGTTTATACAACAGTGTAGACAAACAATTATTTTTTATAGCAAAACCTTGAACAGAGCCATGACTAAAGAACTCTATCATGTCTTTTCCCTGAAAAATATTATTAGTGGTAAGTTAAAAGTTTGCCTGCTGTCACTGTGACCCCACGTGACCTCTTAATTTCTTGAGTTCAAGTCCAATTAACCTTTGGGAAGAAGCACAACTGCTCTAACCAGACAAGTCAATAGAATCCAATAGTAATAATTTAATTTTCTGGTTTGTCAAAGGGCAGTGATCCCACCTTAACCATTTCACACAAAGGTGGCAATTTATCAATGTTTAGAATGATCTGTACTGGACCATAGTCAGCCCTCTCTCAAGTGCACTAATCAATTAAACAGGCTGTAGCTCAGTCATGCCACCCTGTGTGCTGCCACAAAATAAGGCGCCAGTTGAAAGATTACTCTTCTCTTGTGATATTTGCTGGTTTAGTTTCAGGAATGAAAATACTGGTATACACTCTAAGATCTTGTTGCCATAAGAGGCTTGAATTAGATCTGTGAAAGTATGGTAGGAAAACCTGTCTGGTGTGAAAATATACTTCTCAGCATGGTCTTTTTTCCTCCACCTCTCTGTACATGTGTGGCTGCTGCTGAGTTTATTGAGAGATAGCCAGAGCATAATGGAGGGACAGAAAAGTGTCCCAGGAGAACAGGAGGAGAGCAGGATTAATTAAAGTTGACTCCAAGATTAAAAACAGGAAAGGGGAAAAGAAAGGCATGACCAAGTTCCTATTGCTTTCTGTCTGCCAGCTTTGACAGTTGTCAGAACACCTGATATTCATGCACAGAAAGACCATCTCTGGCAACTGGCTCAAGTCTGCAGTGCAGAGGCATCAGTGATCCTCACTCTGGTGTCGAAGCTATCTTCACCAGCTCTCTAAGCATGACTACCTGAGTTATTTATGCAGTTGCTGGATTGTGCGGCAAGGACTTATGAATAGGAGGAAAGAGCAGAAGGAAATCACTAATCGATCAGGTCTGATAGTTGAATTTTGAGTCAAACTCCCTAGTAATTCTCATCTCTGATGATCAGATTTTATTTTTGTTGGTCTCTTATGAAAAAAAAAAAAAAAAGGATATATGGTTTGTCCTGAGATTGCTGAAGGGCTGAAATTAGATTCTTCTTCCAAGAGCAAACAAAGATGATAAAAATTTTGGATCAAGATATCCAGCAACAAGCAAGGTGCTGAAATTTGAGATCCCAGAGTGAATGTCACAGTTTGTGAAAGCAGCACCCAAGTGATGAGAATAAAGAACGTGCTGAATTTTTCATTTCCCTTCTTCCTTGCAGTAGTCCATGTCAGTCCGCCTCCCAGGCCAACGCTGAACAAAGAAACAACAATTCTGAACTGTACCGTGATGGAGATTTTACAGGAAGTGAACTTCTTGAACAGATGTTTGCTTAATAAGAAACTGTATTTCTAAATAATTACTTTCTGCTTGACTAATTTAAATAGGTGGTTTTTAATATTTCATGTATCTTCATAATTTTTCATTGATTTATGAATAAATTAGTGTATAGCAGTATTTGACAGCCATAAGATACTTCATAATTCCCTAGAAGCAATGGCAAAATTTTTATTATCAAATTTTATTTATGCTTATTTTTATTTCCAAATTTGAAATGAGATTAAATATTTTAAAAATCCCCTGAAGCTAATTTTAATTTAGCTCTTCCTTGATTATTCTCATATAGAATATACAAAGAAAAATGCCCAACCCTTAAAATGGTTTTGCAGCTTCCTACTGTCCTAAATTAAAGCAACCTAATAGAATTTATAGAAGGAGAACCCTTTTAGGCAGCACTCTTTGTATTTTTTATTAAGTCCATACTTGCAGAATCTACTTAATGTCAATTTTGCACAATGGTTACACTGCACAGAGTATTTTATTTTAAACCTGCAGGACACAATGATAAATTGATAATTGACCCCAAGGCCATAGCAAATAAAGAAGCCCTGTTTTTCATTAGTACAGTTTTACATCGTTGTTAGAGAAAAGGAGAGTGACGCTAATTGAGTACTGAGGAGTTGCACAATTAAGGAATCATTCATGGTTTTAATTTTACATGTTTAAGACTGCAAAATTCCTAATTGTGAACAGTAAAATAAAACAAAATTAATGTGAGATACAATTATATACAGCTTCACTGTCCAGAAGCAACTTCGAGCCCTCTGTATTTGACTACATGTTCACTAGGAGTATAGTGAACAAATAATGTACTACTTGCATTTTTCTGCTCCTCTAAATATATGATATTTCTCATGGCTTCAATTATCATAGAATCCAGAGGACTGTGTTGGTTGTCAAATATGAGGATGCTTATTTTATAAACAAACTCCAGAGCTTTCCATCATAAATGAGTTGATTTTGGATCAGGTTTTCCTGTGTTAGGACCAGGGGCTCATTCATATTCCAATTAGAACTTCTAATTCTGTGATGAAACAGCATGGAGTCATTCAAAGCATATCATGGCCTGTTTTTTGGTTAATTAATTGACTGTGATGTTTGTGTAGAATTTCCCATAGCATCCAAAGTTTTCTTTACACACACAAAATTAGCTGTGATGGAGACTGTTCCATTAATGACTGTATAATTTAGTTGCTTATTATTTCTTCTCTTCTCCAACATTTTTTTATTCTTTCAGCTCATGAGGACAACAAGAGTGTTGTGGTTGTTTAATTCCCAAAATCAGAGCTAGACTGTATTAATTCCTGCATTTCACTTTTCTTCCTTTGAGGCAGTCTGAAAAATGCTGAGGTTGTTTATTCAGATGTTTCTTTAAAGAAATGAAGTATATGCTTCAATCATGTCATTAATCATTTTGTTTGAGATGGATGACACAAGGATAGAAATTAGAGACCTGTTCAGAGTGACAGAGAGTTTTCCAAGTTAACCTAGAGCAACCTCTGCCTGGAAAACAATAGTATTGTACAACTTCTTAAAGGTTCCAGCTAGTGGTACCACCACACAATCCATATTACTGTGATAATGTCTCCCCTCAGCCTCCTTTTCACCAGACAAAGCAGTGCTCAGCTCCTTTAACCTAACATTATAGACTCTAGACCAGTCACCAGCTTTGTTATTCTTTGGAAGCACTCCAGCACCTTGGTACCTTTCTTGTAGTCAAAGGGCCAAAACTGGAAGCAGTACTTGAGGTGGGGTCTCACCAGGGCCAAGAACAGGAGACGATAATTTTGCTTGTCCTGTTGGCTGCACTATTCCAGACTCTATTTCCAGAAAAAATAATTTTAGGCATCAGTACTTTTACTGAGGCAAACTGATAAATAAAAGTAGGAAGGCAGTCTATATTTCAAAGCAAGCCTTCCCTTCTGACTAGAATTATTTCAGTATTATGCAGTTTGATTCCAAGATATTCAGGAATAAGGTGTCATACTAGCTGTTTCTAGTGGAGAATGAGTTCTCTGTACCAGATTAAGTCACACCTGAGAAAAACAAGATAAACAGATGAATGGCATCAAAAAATCCACATCAAGGTGACAAGTCTCATCTCCTCTCCACATATAGATCATGAGGCAAAAGGAAAACAGGATAATTGCATTTTACATACCATTATTTCTTTAATTCCTTTTGTAAATGTATTATTAATAATGTAAAAATATAGTGGTTTTCTTGTAGTCTTAATATTGAAAACTGAAGTCAGTTGTAGATTCCCAAGGAATGTAAAATAAACACACCGACAGCATATGCAAACTTGCAGTATTTGAGAAATAGTTAATTACCTTTTTTTGGTCTTAATTTTAATGTGAGTATAACAAGTAGGTAAATGACTAACAAGCAGAAAAATCATATTAGGTTGATACACTTAATTGCATATCATGTATTTTCTGTCTTGCAGTATTATTTTTGCACTTTATAAACCTTGTCCTATCTGTATGATAACCACAGATAATGATTTTCTTGCAATAGCATTTCAGTGCTTTGCTATCAAAGTGTCCAAATGCTTTAGGGATATTAATGAAAATACTAAAAAGTGCAGATTAATAAGTCTGTATTAAGACAGTAATTGTAAATGACTAATTAAATGTTATTTTGAGTCATCATAGGTTGGCAAAGTATTATAAAATATATGTAATACCTTTGAAAACCCTTGTTTTACTGATGGCTTGTTAAAAACCAGCAGCTTGTACATGGTGTGCTGACTTCCAGGACCAAGGCACACAATGTTCAGTCTGTGAAAAGCATGGTAACCAAGAACAATTCAGCTTCACTTTCATATTTTATCCAGTATCTCTCTTTGGCAGACCTACACCTAAGCTGAAAAGAACCCCAAAAGCATTCTGTCCATGTCTTTGACTAATCTGTTGTTTCTATAAAGAGTGTGAAATCTTTAAATATATGCACATTTTCTACAAGCAAACAAGCTGTCCAGAATGTAATTAGACAAAAATCTGCCCATCTGTTCTGCATTATCATGGGGCTTGCTCACATTCATGTTGTCTTATTACTAAAAGGCACAGAGGCAAATTGAATTGAGCTGGACTTCCTC
Organism: Turnix velox; assembly: GCA_013400935.1. Taxonomy (NCBI): domain Eukaryota; kingdom Metazoa; phylum Chordata; class Aves; order Charadriiformes; family Turnicidae; genus Turnix; species Turnix velox. Next base: position 17,725 of record VZTY01022773.1, read on the forward strand.
TTAAAGTGAAATCAGGACATGAAGTCAGACCCTTGCTGTGAACCAACAAAGCACCACTGGGAGAAAGTGAGATGAGAGAAGATTCTTTTTTCTTAAGCCACATGTCCTGTGCTTATGATGAGGCCTGAGGGGGTGCTAATACCATTGTTTGGCACAATGCGGCACACACTACAACCATATAACTCTTGTTTTCAATGAAAATTGTTTGCTTTTTTAATTTGTCCCCTGTGTGCCATGTCTTTTATTTCTATCTGCCTGCCACAGTATGCTGTGTTTCAAGAATGAAGCTTATTTAATGGAAGGAAGGAATGTTTCATTGAAGCAAATTTTTCTTATGAAAATAAAAACCAATATGTCCAATACTGAAACATGTTTTTAAAATTACACATTAATATCTTAATCAGATTTTTGAAAATGCCAGCCAAGGTGACATGCTCCTGAGAGAAACATACAGAAATTGGAAATTTTATGTGATCATACTTCTTTGCATATTTTGTAATCACTTGCATTATTAATACCTAGCACTTGTAAGCATTTGTATGTTACTCCCATCTGAGCACTTTGTAACAGTAGTAAAAAACTCTCCATTATTTCTAGTGGACTGCTACTACATTTCTTCATCAGAAATAGAGAATTACTTACAACCGTGAATGCGATAAATAAATTAATAGTGTAAAAAATAGTATTTATTCAAGATTTAGCAGAATAAAAACCTGAAAATGCACATTCCAAATTTGGGAAGAAGTGGAATTCATTTTACCTGGTTCTCATTACTAGAGCACTTGAACACCACGTGGACTTTAATTTGCCAGTCCTGCTTAATGACAACTCCCTGAAAAATGCAGGACTTTCACCCTGAGCAAAAGGGAGTTTGTATTACTGAAACTGACTGGATCCTGCTGTCCAGCTTTCTATTTTCCGGACATGCCAAGTTATATTCCCTGCTCCAGTCCATCAGCATATCAGCCAGTCAGGACATTTGTTTCATCAGGTAGCAACTTAGTGTAAAATGGAGAAAGTAACCTGAGAAATAGGACAAGAATCAAGGCTTACTTTGGACAGCAAGAACTTACACAAACATCAGCTGTTTTACAGAACTAATGATAGGCATGTTGCCACGTTTAATTCCTGATGTTACCATTTTTGTTTAAAATAGCATATGACATATAAAAATTCATAAAATACCACAAAATTTTGTTTTCATAGAGAGTAGAGTCTCTTAATGTGCAGAAAGGAAAAGGTCATATAGTATTAATAAATTCCCATGAAGGTTCAGTTCAGGCATGCAACTTCACTTCCTTTAGAAAAAATTACTGATGCTATGCACAATGCACTGTCTCACACAAAGATTTCATAGGTAGTCATGGGCCTTCTCAGGCAAAGTAACTCAGTGATAACTGCATTAAGCTTGTGCACATCAGTATAAGAATGTGGGAAGAAAGAGTTATGTTCTGACATATGTCAGAAATTGACAATGAATAGAACAAAACAGAGGGGGCATGCTTTGGGAATGAAAAGTGAGATGAGTTAAGGAGAAGAAAGACTTGACATGGACCAGTCTTTTCTTCAGCAGATAAAAAAAACAATCCAGTATTAAAATTGGCTTAATGATGGATTTAATGCATGTTATGGGAAAATACATTAATGATTTCTTGTGGATTTTCTTGTAGATTTATTTGTGCATAACCCCTTTTGGTTTGTAATGAGAGTAGCTTTAACAGTAACTTCATGTAACAGAAAATTCAATGCACTAAGGTAACTAAAAAATAAGTCCTTTTGTAGTTCTCTCTTGGAATTTTATAATTTATCTTTACACATTTCCTGGTTATTAAACATTAAAATGTACTGTGCTATATTGATATTTGTCTTACATGCATATGCTAATGCCATTATTTATCCCTAAGTAATTTAATAAATACTTGCCTTTTACAATTTTAACAAAATCCTCTTTTTATTCTTGAAGATAATCAGAATCCAGCCAACAATGTAATGTGTATTAATTGTTTCTCAGTTGTTGTAATACTCAACCTGACTTCATATTTTCCGCTCATCTTTATATGGTCCATTTCTTACACATGTGCTGTGCAGATCATTAAAGGGAAATTAATTAACAAATATTTTCTTTTTTAGCATCTTTTATTTTTCTCATTATTCACAGAGGTGGAGCATGAAATAAGTGTACAGATTCCCCATAAATACTCATTTGCCAAAAGAAAACAAAATATATTTTGCCTTTAGACAATCTGCATTGATATATTGAAATAGCAGGGAAGAGGAAAAATAGACCCATAATGCTTCATTAGTTAATTGCGCAGAGCACAGCTCTTTAGGGGTAAACAAGTGAAGGACATTTGCTGAATGGTCTATGCCCATCATGCATATTATGGTCTAATGGTGCTAGTAATGGTAGGAGGCTCCTGGAGAGTCATCTGTCAAATTAGAACACTGAATTATTTATTGCCTCAGAGTAAAATTGTGGAAGAGAGCAGCTGAGGCCCTTCCAGAAGAAAATATAAGATGAAGAAAAACCCCCTCCCCAAAACAACTAGTACAACTGCCTTCCATGTTCAGTAATGTCAATGGTATGTGTAAACGTCAGCTGTATTTAAACAGTGCATGCATGTGAAGAAACTGATGTGTATATAAGTTCTAATAAACAATAAATACTACATATACACACTATATATTTGCTACAATGACATGAAAATATGAATAGATTATTTGCATAAATCTAATCATTGTCATAATTTTTATCAACTCAACAGTGTTGCATTATATAATATATATTATATGACAGCTGGAACGCAACAATATAGTATATAATATGCAATTTATATTAAAAAATATGTATAAATTATAAAAAAATTCATTAAATGTCATGCTTCATCTGGAATCAGTTAGTCTTTCTCTGCAAACCTCAGAATGTAGGTTCTCAGCATATACACAGTGTTAAAACTTCTTCCTGAAAGAGGAATGTATCCTTAAATGCTTCTAGAGATGATGAAGATGTGTAGGATTTTTCAATATGCATTGTGTTAAAAAGAGCTGTTGCTGGAATTCCTTGCTGGTGATAACCTGAAATGAATCTGCATTGCTTGATAACTTTTTTGCTCCCTTGTGAGTTTGTCCATTTCATGTTTCAGTAGATAAAGGAAGGGCAATAGACATCATCTACCTGGACTTGTGCAAGGCATTTGGCACTGTCCCGCATGACATCCTGGTCACCAAACTGGAAAAGAATGGGTTTGATGGATGGACCACTCACTGGATAAGGAACCGGTTGAATGGTCACGCTCAAAGAGTTGCAGTCAATGGCTCATTGTCCAAGTGGAAACCAGTGACAAGTGGTGTTCCTCAAGGATCAGTACTGGGACCAGTGCTATTTAACGTCTTTGTAGGAGATATGGACAGTGGGATCGAGTGCACCCTCAGCAATTTTGCAGATGACACCAAGCTATGTGGTTCAGTTGATTCAATTGAAGGAAAGGATGCCATCCAGAGGGACTTTGACAGGCTTGAGAGGTGGGCCCATGCCAACCTCATGAAGTTCAACAAGGCTAAGTGCAAGATCCTGCACCTGGCCTGAGGCAATCCCAAGCACAGATACAGGTTGGGTGGAGAGTGGCTTGAGTGCAGGTCTGAATAGAAAAACTTGGGGTTGTCAGTTGTTGACAAACTCAACATGAGCCAGCAGTGTGCACTCACAGCCAAGAAGGCCAACCAAATCCTGGGTTGCATCAAGAGGAGTGTGACCAGCAGGTCCAGAGAGGTGATTTTGCCCCTCTATTCAGCTCTGGTGAGACCCCACCTGGAGTATTGTGTCCATTTCTGGAGTCCTCAACATAAGAAGGACTTTGAGCTGTTGGAGCGGGTCCAAAGGAGGATCACGAAGATGATCAATGGACTGGAGCAACTGCCTTATGAGGGCAGGCTGAAGGAGTTGGAGTTGTTCAGCTTGGTGAAAAGGAGGCTCAGGGAGGACCTCATAGTAACTTATCAATACCTGAAATGGGCCTACATATAGGCAGGGGTAGGACTTTTTATTAAGATATGTGATGGAAGGACTAGAAATAATGGATGTAAATTGGAAGGGGGTAGATTTAGACTAGCTATAATAAAGAAATTCTTTACAGTGAGGGTGGTGAAACACTGGAACAGATTGCTCAGAGAGGTTGTGGATGCCCCCACTCTAGAAGTGTATAAGGCCAGGCTGGAGAGGACACTGAGCAGCCTGATCTAGTGGGAGGTGTCCCTGCATATGGCAGGGGGGTTGGAACTTGATGATCTTCTATGATCCTATTCTATGATTCTATGTTATCAAAGTCACAGAATCGTAGACACCTAGATCAGGTCACATAGGAATGCATCCAGACTAATTTTGAATGTCTCCAGAGTTGGAGATTCCACAACATTTCTGGAAGCCCACTCCAGTGTTCTGTCACCCTTACTGTGAAAATGTTCTTTCTCAGATCCATGATGAACCTCCTGTGTTCCAGCTTGCACCCATTGCCCCAAGTCCTATCACTGGAGGTCTCAATCCTCCTGAAACTCACCCTTTACATATTTATAAACATTAATGAGGTCGCCCCCCAGTCTCCACTCCAAGCTAAAGAGACTCAATTCCCTCAGCCATTCCTCGTAAGGGAGATGCTCCAACCTCTTCATCATCTTCTTGGTTCTGCGCTGTACCCTCTCAAGCAGTTCCCTGTCCTTCTTGAACCAAGGGCCCCAGAACTGGACACAGTACTCTAGATGCGGTCTCACCAGAGCAGAGTAAAGGGGGATGAGAACCTCTCTCAATCTACTGACTGCACCCCTTCTAATACACCCCAGGATGCCACTGACGTTCTTGGCCACAAGAGCATATTGCTGGCTCACGGTCATCCTACTGTCCACCAGGACCCCCAGGTCCATTTCCCCTACACTGCTCTCTAACAGAGAGCTTATACTGATACATGGAGTTGCTCATAATATAAGAAAGAATTTCTTTATGGCGAGGGTGGTGAAACACTGGAATAGGTTGCTTATAGATGTTGTGGATGCCCCCTCTCTGGAGGTGTTCAAGACTAGGCTGGACAAGGCACTGAACAACCTCACCTAGTGGGAGGTGCCCCTGCCTATGGCAGTGGGATTGGAACTAGATGTTCTTTAAGGTCCCTTCCAACCCAAAGTATTCTATGATTCTATGATAAGTCATGCTAACTTTACATCCTCTGATTACATTTTCATGCCACTCAAATGTCCTGTTTATTATACCTGTTTGCTCCATGAATCATTTAATCATAAATTTCAATGGGACTGATCACTGAGAATACAGTTAAGCACATTAACTCTTTCAATATACTGTTCTGATGCATTAAATTCTTTATGAGATCCTTTGCAAATAATTTACTTTCTTTTAAAAGTTTGGAGATGCAGATTTTTGGAAGAGGACATTCCAAATACATATATATTTGCTTCTGGACATCAAACTGACCACCCCATCTTTGGTTAATCCAGAGAACACCAGTGCTTCCATTTTTGATCTATCAGATATTCATTGTGATGCCACCAAGATTTGCTTTCACATTACAGTATAGAGGTCAGGAGGGATTTTGGCCGTTTTCTTATGAGGGCACTGCTTGTAAAGTATTCTTTAACATTTTTAAAAGCACCTATTGCTTTCCTGAAAGCTTTGAGTTTTTCTGTGGCTTATGATCCAAAGAGAAAAGTAGCCTTTACAGGGAAATTTGGATCTTCCATGGAACAACCCTTCACAACCTCACAGCAATGTTATGGAGACAGGTCTTCAGGAACACAACACAACTAATAGATTGTGCACATTGGCAAGTAATGATTACAAGGAGAATTTCACACTTCAAAAATGATATATACTTGAATACATCTAGAAATAAATGCTAACAAAATCTATGGGTTTTTTTTTTTTTTTTTTTAATTTCTCTTGCAATATTAAACACATGAGCTCAATATTTCCTGCTGGAAAAACCAATTAGTCTCCCTAGCACTGATATCTTGAAGCTTCCACCCACAAATAAGGCACTAGGAGATGAGGGACAGAAAACTGAAGTGTGGAGGAAAGGTCTCACTTCTCTTCAACATACCACAAAACATGTTGACAACCAGTACTAGAAATGTTTCTTGGCCAGACTCCATGTGAAGAGACTTAATTAATGGAAACATTTATGTGTAGTAAATGCCTGCAAGCCAAAATAATATTGTTGTTAATATTGTTGACCAAACATGTTGTGGCTCTTTAAAGTTATCTATGGTCCTGAAAATTTTTCTTGTATTTCTCTTTCCCTTTCTCACAGAGACTGATTTGTGCCCATGCACACATGCACAGGCACACACACCTTCATGCTAGATCTTCAATTCTGCAATTTTCATCTGATTGTATATTGATTAAAAAAGCCCGTAAAATACCATTTTAGAAATGACAGAGTACAGTTCTTAAAAACATATCCCATAAATTAAAACTTGTGAAAATCCTGACACTTAAATGGAAGCTTGCAAATATTTTTAATTGCATAGGATTTGTATAAGGAGTAAAATTAGTAATGATGACTGGACAAGGAGATTTGTCCCTACAATGCTGATGAATTATTCCTCAGTATTTCACATTTAGGTGGCTTGACTGCATTGTGATTATTCATTTGAATAAACTTTGTGTAGAACTGTGGCCTTAGAATGAAATCTAAATTTCTGAGGGACAAAGATTTTCACCTGTCAGTTCAACAATCCATTGCAATTTTTCTTTTAAAAGAGTGAATGTAATTATAATTCCACTCCATATTTACTGCCTGGAAGGGATAAGTGCAGAATTGACATGGAACTGAATCACCTTGAAGCCTGTATTACAAGCAGATCACCACCTGAGTGCTGTAGAATAGGAAATATTTTTCTGTTCAAGTCCAACTAATGTTGAGAGAAAGGAATATATCCTTGGAAACAAGTCCAGCAAATAAGAAGTAGGTGCTGCTTGTTACCCAGTAAAAAAGAAAAGGAGTTTCAATGGCAAAACATGGGGAAAACAGAAGATTCAGAAAAGGACCATTGGTCCTACTTTAATTAGTATCCTGTGAGCTTATCAGTGCCCCATAAAGATTTAATTTAAATGCATGCTGAAGAACTGTTTACATGTGTTGGTAACAAACAACATGTGTCTTGTAAACAGATGTTATCTGCTCAGGCTCATGTGTGAGCAGGACCTACTTTTTTACATTTAAAACTGTTAGTCCAGGAATAAAACAGTCAAACAACAGCTTTAGAGTACAAATTCAAAAACTGTGATAAAATCCCTTTTTAAAAGAACAACTGAGTCTCTAGCTTGTATGAGCTATATGTAAAGGGCAAAGCCTGTTTCTGTTACTAGTTAACAGGTGGAATTAGCGTTAGAGAGCAAAAAATATTTAATAACTACTAATTAAAAAAATCTTATTTTGTTGTGATGAGGATTAGTTCTTTCAGCTTTTCTCCCACTGAATATTATCTTGATTCCAGAAGCCTTGCTGGAATCAATCAAATTTTATGAAGGCAATTATTTTGCATGTAAGCCTGGATTAATGAGTTGCCATAGAGCAGATACGGGACTCAGGAAAGCCATATTGTGACAATACAACATCAGTGTTCTATTGGATTGTGCAGTAGAACTTTTTTGATGTGCATTAAGTGTGGACAAATAACCATGTAAATGATTACAATAGTGTGAAATTTTCATATTGGACTTGGCCTGGCTACCAGAAAGCAGGAAATTCCAGATGAGCATAAAGATAGGGCAATATATCTAAATATAGATCAGCACTTTATATACTGAGGCTACAGGGCTTTGATGAAGGAACAACTGTCTATAAAGTATTGCCTAGCAACAGCTGCCCTAAGTAGCTCTAAATAATCCAGTCTGCTCAAATATGGACCTACATTCAAACTGTGTGTTCACCAACTTGTACCATGGTTGAAGCAGGGAGGACCCAGGGAACTACACGCCTGTGAGTCTCACCTCCATGCCTGGGAAGATCATGGAACAGATCCTTCTGGACAACATGCTTGATCACATAAAGAATGAGCATGTGATCCGAGACAACCAGCATGGCTTCACCAGGGGAAAGTCATGCTTAACTAATCTTATGGCCTTCTATAATGGAGTGACTGCGATGGTGGATGAAGGGAAGGCAACCGATGTCATTTACCTGGACCTGAGCAAGGCCTTTGACATGGTCCCCCACCACATCCTTATCTCCAAATTGGAGGGAATTGGATTTGATGGGTGGACGACTAGATGGATAAGCAATTGGTTGAAAGGTCGCAGACAGAGGGTGGTGGTCAATGGCTCTATGTCCAGGTGGAGGCTGGTAACGAGCAGTTTCCCCCAAGGGTCTGTCTTGGGACCAGTGCTCTTTAACATCTTTATTAATGACATAGATGAGGGAATTGAGTGCACCCTCAGCAAGTTTGCTGATGACACCAAGCTGAGTGGTGCAGTTGATATGGTGGAAGGAAGGGATGACATTCAGA
>VZTY01022776.1:5525-15527 GCA_013400935.1 Turnix velox
CCTGCCAACCTGTCCCCATAAGGGAGGTGCTCCAGCCCTCTTATCATCTTGGTGGCCTCCTCTAGACCTGCTGCAACAGCTCAATGTCCTCTTTATGTTGAGGGCTCCAGAACTGGACACAGTAACTCCAGTTGGGGTCCTAGTTCTGCCATCACATATCCTATTAAAAAGTCCTACCCCAGCCTTTCTGTAGCCCCCTCCAGGTACTGAGAAGCTACTCTGAAGTCCCCCCTGAGCCTTCTCTTCTCCAGGCTGAACACCCCCAGCTCCTTCGTAAGGACATGCCAAGTTCTTGATGCTCAAAAGAAAACAAAGCCTCCTCTAACACATTCATGATCATAAACAGGTCTTCCAATGGATATTGATTTAGAAAAAAATAAGATGGATTAATCCTGGCATTCATCCTCACTGTCAGTTTACTATCAAGATGATTTTATTTGATTGTTCAGTTTAATAAGCTCCCCTTTTCCTTAATACATATTTGGGAAAAGCAGGCAACATTGTAATGCAGCAATTAGCCATATTTGCCATTACTATGTGTGAATAAGATTAATATACTAGAGTGTTCAACCTAATTGATCTATTATGTGATAGGGACTCACAAACCAGACTGCAAATTACAGTTTAACCCCCCAAAGGGCTCGACTTGTTTAGAAAAATGTGCGAGTCTTTAAGAGATAAAATTAATAGAACTGAGGCTGACCTAAATATTCCCCCTTATTAATTGTATCAGTGGGTTGGTGCTGCTTTTATGTGCAGCCTGTTTGGGAAGGAGCAGGTTTATGGCAGCAGTGGGGAAGGGTGGGCTGAGAGCAAACGTGACAATTATTGCAGCCCAGGTTTCCTGTTTTTTTTTTAAAAAAAAAAAGATTGTCACAGGCCCTTAAAATTGCTATTCCATGTGGTTGTGATTAAACAAATCATCCGTGCAGCCTGTTTTGGAGCATAATGGCTCTGTGGGAAAAAAAAATGTAAATCAGGTTTTTGTATTAATGAAAACAGTTTAATATGGTTTTAATGACCCATTTTTCAGTCTTCACCAGAAAGTAATTACCAGTTAGATAGTCGGTGCTCTGGGCATTGTTCTGGCTCTCAAGAACTCCTTTGCCTCATCACCCTGGAGGAGTCCTGCCAGGCTTTGTGCATAGCCATGGGCTAGTGACCCAGCAGCAAGCTAGCCCTCCTCTGCTGTAGCTCCCTACCCTACATGAGGGACAAGCCTTTGAGTTCCCCTCTTACTGCTGATAGTGCCAAGGGTAAATCCATAATGAGAGACAGCAGCTGCCCCTGGAAATAAGCAGGGGAGACCTGGCTGTGCCTGGCTGATAACTTGCCTCTGGGAGAAGGCCAGGGATTGGCAGCTGCCAGGATGAACATCTGGGCATGGTGGCAGAGCATAGACACCACCAGGGGCAGCCCAAAGGGGTAGCACTCACAGGAACAGCTGGCAGGCTCAAACAGCCACAACCTGCTCATCCCCAGAAAAAAGGAGAGGAACAGAGATGCCAGTTGCTGGGGAAACTAAGACCAGGTCCTGCCAGCCCAGTAAATCCCACTGCCTCCTTGATCTTGTGTCTGGAAGTTAAGGTTTGACTAAAGGACTGAGATCTCTGCTATTTATTTGTAATAGAATCATACAACAGTTTGGGTTGGAAGGGAGCTCAAAGATCATCTAGTTCCAACCCCCCTGCCATGGGCAGGGACACCTCCCACTACACCAGGTTGCTCAGTGCCTCGTCCAGCCTGGCCTTAAACCCCTCCAGGGATTGAGGGGGCATCCACAACCTCTCTGGGCAACCTCTTCCACTGTCTCACCACCCTCACAGGAAAACTTCTTTCTTCTCTCCAGCCTAAATCTCCCCTTTTCCAGTTTCCTAGTCCTGCCATCCTGGACCCAATTCCAAAGTCCTACCCCAGCCTTTCTGTAGCCCCCTTCAGGTACTGAGAAGTTACTCAGGGGACCCTGAGCCTTCTCTTCTCCAGGCTGAACAACCCCAACTCTTTCAGCCTGTCCTCAGAAGGCAGTTGCTCCAGCCCTCTCATCATCTTCATAGCCCTCCTCTGGACCTGCTCCAACAGCTCAATGTCCTTCTTCTGTTGAAGGCTCCAGAACTGAACACAGTAACTCCAGTTGGGGTCTCACCAGAGCCCAGTTGAGGGGCAAAATCCCCTCCCTTGAGCTGCTGGTCACACTTCTCTTGATGCAACCCAGGAATTAGTTGGCTTTTGGGCTGCAAGAACTCTCAGCTCAACAGGCATTAATTCTAGGCTTTGTTAAATGCCTGGGGGAGAGCTTTGTTTTGACTTGATGTTCCCAGCACTTCGTTCCACTGGGGAAACACCACAACTGGTGTGTGCGACCAGTGGTTACAGCAGGATGAGACTGTGTTCAATGTTCCTGATACTACAGAGAAATAAAGCAGATTAGGGGCAGTGAGTCAGAACAGAAAGAGATTTTGAGGGAGGGGAGCATTCTTCTGGCTTTATTTATCCATTGTAAAGAAACCTAAAAAAGTAAACAGAAATCAATTTCCTAGAAAAAAAAATAAAAACCCTCCCAGGTCACCTGTAAGGGAAATAATGTGACACAGCTCAATGCCATGCTCTGCAGATTTTTGTGGAGAACATAAAGAAAACTAGGGCTTTATTTTTATTTTTGAAGTGGAAGTGGTTCACAAGGTTTACCAGGGAGACGATTCAGTGCTTACAGTTGTGACATGTCAGAGTCTCGTAAGCTCAAAGACGACTGTCTTTATTGTGTTTTCCTTTTCATCTTCCAAACTTTGAGCCCCTGTGTTCCTATCTTTTTTTTTTTTCCCCTCTTTTTCCAATGTGAAATAAGGAGCATATTCTAAACAATGGCTCCCTTTTGATACGTGCCATAATAAAGAAACAGTGACTTGGAGAAGAGCAGATCATAGCTGTCCACAAAGAAGTACAGAGAGGTGCTAATCCTTTTGGCATGGCACTGCAGTGCTTGCTCCTGCTGGCTGATGGAAAGCCAACAATTATTTTTCCCTTCTAATGTATCAGGGACAAAGGAGCTTCCCTGAGCAGCCTGTCTCTGTCCTAATTTACGTTGCAGCTTTTTAGGGAGAGGAGCAAAAGTCATTTTTAGGAGCTACCGAAGGACAATTTCCTCTTTCATAGCTCCTTGTGTATTTTTGGTATGTGAAGAAGAATTCATTTGTGGGAGCACATCAATGGCAGCAGCCTGAAAAGGGCTCAGGAAAGGCTTTATCACCCATTTGGGAAGGCAGCAGGAACTAAGGGAGGGTTTCTCTAGGGGATGGGACTGCAGGGTGGAGGAGGCAGAGCTGGACTGGGAAGCAGAGGGCTTGAGAGGATTAGATTTGGGATTGTACCTTGTAGAATCATAGAATGGTTTGGGTTGGAAGGGACCTTAAAGATCATCAAGTTCCAACCCCCCTGCCATGGGCAGGGACATCTCCTATTAGATCAGGTTGCTCAGTGCCTTGTCCAGACTGGCCTTAAACACCTCTACAACCTCTCTGGGCAACCTCTTCCAGTGTTTCACTACCCTCACGAATTTCTTTCTTATATCCAGGCTGAATCTTCCCTCTTTCAATTTACATTAATTGTTTCTAGTCCTTCCATCACATACCTTATTAAAAAGTCCTACTCCTGCCTTTCTGTAGGCTCCCTTCAGGTATTGACTTTGTAGCAGACTCTTGCTGAGACAACTCCATTCTCTGCTCCTGCTGCATCTTTGGGGGTTGACGCCATGGGTCACCCACCATTTGCAACAGGAAGTTGTCATCTGGAGGAACTTCTTGGAAGGCTGGCTTCCAGCAAATATCAGGGTGGTTCAAACTCCCCCACTATAACCAGGTAATTTGGGGTTGTGATGTTAGAATCATGAATGGACCAGGTTGGAAGAGACCTTTCAGATCATCAAGTCCAACTGTCAACCTAATATTGATAAGAGGTACCACTTTAAGCTTTCTGTCTACCTGGATTTGGAACTTAGGTTGGAAGGGACCTTCAAGATTGAGTTCCAACCCCCCTGCCATAGGCAAGGACACCTCCCACCACACCAGGTTGCTCAATGCCTCATCCAGCCTGGACTTAAACACCTCCAGGGACTGAGGGGGCATCCACAGCCTCTCTGGGCAACCTCTTCCAGGGTCTCACCACCCTCACAGGAAAGAATTTCTTTCATCTATTCAGCCTAAATCTCCCCTCTTCCAATTTGCATCCATCACTCCTAGTCCTGCCATCCTGGACCCTGTTCAAAAATCCCATCCCAAGACTTTCTGTAGCCCCCTTCAGGTATTGAGAAGCTCCTCTGAGGTCCCCCTGAGCCTTCTCTTCTCCAGGCTGAACAACCCCAACTCCTTCATAAGGACATGCCAAGTTCTTGATACTGAAAACAAAACCTCTTCTAACACATTCATGATCATAAACAGGTCTTCCAATGGATATTGATTTAGCAAAAAGGAGATGGATTAATCCTGGCATTCATCCTCACTGTCAGTTTACTGTCAAGATAATTTTATTTGATAGTTCTCCAGCCCAAATCTCTCCTCTTCCCGTTTGCATCCATCACTCCTAGTCCTGCCATCCTGGGCCCTATTCAAAAGTCCTACCCCAGCCTTTTGACCAAATGTGGCCACTGCTGTGCTCAGGATGGGATTTCAACCACACTACATCCATCATGGTATCCCTTTCTGGATCTTGACTGTCCCTGCTGATGGTGACAGCTGCATCCGCGTCACCACGATGCACCATGTTACAAAGCAACCAATAACGAACATGCCAACGGCTGTGGAGACCACCTCCAGCAGAGGCCAGAACATGCTGGATAAGGGAATCCCGGTGAGAAAGGGCTAGAAAACAGGCCAGTTTATGTGCATTTGGAAGGTGCAGGAAGCCAGAAGGCCGAGCGGTCGTGCTGTGGGGCGGAGCCGTTGCCCCCGGCGAGACGTCACTAAGGGCCCCGCGCCCTCACACGGAGAAAAGGGACCTTTCAGGATAAAAACAGGTGAGGAGGAGGCGTTCCCTGGCATTAACAATGGCGGGGGCAGTGGGTGTGAAGAGCTAATAGTGGTCTCCACGTGGCAGAGGCAGACAGGATGCCGGAGACAGGACACGGAGCCGGCCGGGGAAGCGGCTGCGGGCGATGGCGGAGCCTCTCGCTGCCGCTGAGGGGCCGCTGCGCTGGGAGCAGGGGAAAAATCTCCTCAACGTCCTGGTGGAGGGAGTCTTGTGGAAAAGTGGGAAGGCTGAGGTGCAGCAGAGAAGCTGAGGTAGAAACAGGTTGGTGGTGCAAGACGTCCCCATCTTAAATCAAATCTGTCAGAGAGGAGCGAGGCCTGTGGTGTCCCTGAACCCTGCCCTGGGCAGAGACCTGAAGGAAAGAAAAAAGAGGCCTGGAGTTGAAGGTGAGGCAGTGGGTGAGCTCCTCAGCACCTCCAGCTTATCTGAACAACAGGGATGAGGTTCTGGCTGTTGAAAGTTCAGCAAATAAAGCCATGAGGGATAAGGATTCCTTGCTGCAGACATCCTACACCTGGGTCGGGGCAATCCCAAGCACGGACACAGGCTGGGTGGAGAGTGGCTTGAGCTCTGAAGAGAAGGATTTGGGGGTGTCAGTGGATGAGAAACTCAACATGAGCCAGCAGTGTGTGCTGGCAGCCCAGAAGCCAACCAAATCTTGGGTTGCATTAAGAGAAGTGTGACCAGCAGGTCAAGGGAGGGGATTTTGCGCCTCTGCTGGGCTCTGGTGAGACCCCACCTGGAGTTACTGTGTCCAGTTCTGGAGCCCTCAACATAAGAAGGACATTGAGCTGTTGGAGTGGGTCCAGAGGAGGCCACAAAGATGATCAAAGGGCTGGAGCAACTGCCTTGTGAGGACAGACTGAAGGAGTTGGGGTTGTTCAGCCTGGAGAGGAGAAGGCTCAGGGGGGACCTCAGAGTGACTAATCAATCCCTATAGGCGCTCCAGAAAGGCTGGGGTAGGACTTTTGAATAGAATATGTGATGGCAGGACTAGAAATAATGGATGTAAATTGGAAGAGGGGAGACTCAGGCTAGATACAAGAAAAGTTCTTTATGGTGAGGCTAGTGAAACACTGGAAGAGGTTGCCCAGAGAGGTTGTGGATGCCCCCTCAATCCCTGGAGGTGTTTAAGGCCAGGCTGGATGAGGCACTGAGCAACCTGGTCCCCCTCCCCATGACTGTGACCTCATGGAACTGGTGAGGATTCTTGAGCCCAACCATGGGTCAAGTCCCAGGACCAAGCTCATGGTTCTGCCTGTGTTCCCTTGATGCTACTGTGGGAAAAATTGGGAAGGAGCTGTGAGCAGAGCCTGGAAGAAAAGGGTAAGCTCACAGGGGGGATCTGGTCTTAATCTCAACATTTCTTACCCATTGGCTTTCTGCAACTGAGAGATGGACTGGGGAGGTGGAAATCTGCAAGCAGAGCCCTGCATCCTCCCAAGGAGACTATTCAGCTGCTGCCTTAAAGGAGCTTGGGTAGTCTCAGAGCAGCTGCGTGGGAGGAGAAGAGGGGTTTGTGGTTGAGCTTCTGGGAATGAAGAAAAAAAAGGGCTGAAATCTTGCCAGACAAAAATGAGGTTCCTTTTTAAAATTAGGTTGAAATTCAGGCACCACTCAAGTTGGTGGCAGTTCTGTTTTGCTCATTGGTAACATCCAAATGGCGTCCCAGGCCATTTGGAGGAAGGCCAGTGTGGAACTGCCCTGAAGATCTTGTCCAGTGCAGTGTTTGCTACTGAAGGTGTGTGGAATGAATTTCTAGAAATTCTAAGGATAGACATTTTAGCTTTATTTCTAGGAATGTCACAGCTGCAGCAATAGAGCACTCAAACTCCTACTTGCATGTTCAAACAACAGGAAAAACCTGAGGGGGTATTTGTAGGGTTAAACTTTGCTCTTTTGTTACAGTCAGGTGAGTGTCCTCCAGCAAGGACCATTCCCTGACCCTAAATATGGCTTTCCACATTCTGTTTCATCTCCCTGGGATTGTGTGAGCTGCCTGATCCATTGGTGTAGTGAATGGCAATATAAATACCTCTCATCCAAACAGGGAAATAAAACAATAATGCTTTTTTAGGTGTTTCCTTTTAAATTAGTCCTAATAGAATAGGAAGCATTTGTAGAAATCTGTTTGGGCTTGGTAGGTGAGTGCATTCCTGAAAAATGGTGGATTAGCTGAGTTGTCCAAGTTTTTTGTTGCAATGTATGATTTCTTTAATTGGCTGCTTTGGTCAGGAGATGGTGCTGTAAATATGTCCAGTTGTCTTTTGCACTTCTCTAAACATTCCTGGTGCTATGTGGTCAGTGCTCTGTGTTTGTGGTGTTGAACTCTGAAGGCAGACTGCCCTGAAGATCTGGCCTGCTAGGAGATCTGCCCTGTGTAGCTCTGAGAAGAGGAATGAATTACATGGTTGAGGAGCTGCTGAGCAGCTTTGGTACTAGAATGCGGTGGGATACTGAAATGCAATTCTTCATCACTAGAGAAGACAGAATATTTGTCCCATTTCTTTCCCTTTTTCCCCCAAAGGATGTACTTTTTGGACAAAGCTAGGTGTCTGGAGCAGCTGAGGACAGGCTGAAGGAGTTGGGGTTGTTCAGCCTGGAGAACAGAAGGCTCAGGGGAGACTTCGGAGTAGCTTCTCAGTATGTGATGGAAGGACTAGGAGTAACAGATGTAAATTGGAAGAGGGGAGGTTCAGGCTAGAAAGAAGAAAGAAATTCTTTATAGTGAGGCTAGTGAAACACTGGAAGAGGTTGCCCAGAGGGGTTGTGGATGCCCCCTCAATCCCTGGAGGTGTTTAAGGCCAGGCTGGATGAGGCACTGAGCAACCTGGTGTAGTGGGAGGTGTCCCTGCCCATGGCAAGGGGGTTGGAATTAGATGATCTTGAAGGTCCCTTCCAATCCAAACCATTCTATGATTCTATGACTGTGTCATGCTTCAAGCACTGGGTTGTACCATCTGAAATAAAACTTCAGTAAAGCTCCTTTTAGTGCTGTGAATTCCTGCTGACCTTAGCAGCAATATCTTGTGTCTTGCACGCTTGAGGTGGCTTGGAGAGAAGGCCATACCTGTGGACATGTATTCATGGAGTTTTGTCTCAAATCTGAGATTGAAACACAAAATCTAGTAAGATGTGTTTTGGCCACTAATGATTCCTAGAGGAGGATTGCTAGACAGAGAAGAACCCATTAACGGGCTGCTTTTAATTGTCTCTAATTTGTATCGTACTTATTGTCTTTTTGTATCTGCTTAACAATTGGGTTGGGCAATTTGAATGTCTGTAGAGAAAAGTGAGCTCTGACAGAAAATGCATCCTAGTGGTGTATGTGACAGTAGATAAAATCTGTGTGGTAACAGCCCACTGACAGCCATGTGGTATTTCTGCCTCCTAATGCCAAGAAATAGGTAATGGCTTTGGGGCAAAGTGTTCTGTCTGATTTTTTTTTGTGTTGCTGAAGCTGAGAACTGGCCAGGTTCTGACTCTTGCTGCCTCACCGTACAGTGCATAGGTTAAATTAGCATAATGTAGGGCTGCAACGACAATCTGAGGGGGTTGAGCTCCTCTCTTACAGGGACAGGATGAGAGTTGGGGCTGATCAGGCTGGAGAAGGCTGTGGGGAGACCTCCCAGGGCCTGAAGGGGCTCCAGGAAAGCTGGGGAGGAGCTGTTTGCCAGGGCATGGAGACACAAGATGAGGGGCAGGGGTTTGAAACTAGAGTAGGACAGGGTTAGATGAGATACAAGGAAGAAGAGGAAGAAGTTCTTCCCCAGGGAGGTAGTGAGGCAGTGGCCCAGAGGTGGTGGAAGCCCCATCAGTGCCTGGAGACATCCAAGGCCAGGCTGGATGAGGCTCTGAGCAGCCTGGTTTTGTGCAGGATGTCCCTTCTTACTGCAAGGGGTTAGGCTAGATGGCCTTTGGAGATCCCTTCCAATTCGATGGTTCCATGACCTTTGAAGGTCCCTTCTGATGCTGTGATCCTATTTCAGCTGCCTAATAACTAGGAAACATCTGGCACAGCTGCCCCACCAGCTTACAGTGGGAGTGTTGCTGGTGAAATTTATGGGCTGAGTGTGATGCTTGGATCTGAAAACCTTGTAGTTGTTGGGCTGGGAGCAGGCTGTCCTCTGACAACAGTCTGGAGCTCTCCAGGGGAGCTGGGACCTCCACCAGCTCTCTGGGCAACCTCTTCCAGTGTCTCCCCACCCACATTGGGAAGAACTTCTTCCTCATGTCTCACCTAACCTGCCCTAGTTTCAAACCAGAACCCTCTGACAGCAGTCTGGAGGCTCAGAATTTGGCAGTGCATCTGAAAGCATCCTTGGCTGGGCTTGTGTCCTCTGCAGAAGGGATGATTTCTTTTAACAGTGCTGCTTTTTGCAAATAAGGAGTTAATGACTAGAGTGGGGAAAAATACTTTAAATTCTTTTTGATGACTTCAAAAATGTTTTCAGTAGCAGCTGAGTTGTCAGAAAATATTTACATAAGTGCATCTGTGAACCTTGCTACAATATCTTAAGATCTGCAGCAGCTTTGTCACTTCCTTACAAATAGCTGTGAGCGATCTATTATGTAAAAAGGTTCAGTTTAATTTACAGGAAGCCTTACATTTTTCTCCAAGTACTATGTTTAGTTTATCTTTAAAAAAAAAGAAATAATACCATGGCTTTTTTTTTTAAATGCTCTCTAAAGGGAGGAGACTGAATGATTCGTAGGGAAGCATTTAGTTTTATTAAGCTGGCTGGCTTGGAGAGGGGAGAGAGCAGTCCTTGTGGAGGTGAGATGTTCTCAAACTCTTCTTGTGCACTTTTGGACCAGTGATTGAGATGATGCTGCCACTTGGTGAATTCCCAGTTAAAACTTCTGCTAATACCAGTATCAGCAAAACCCAGTGCATGGTACATCCCACTCTGTGAGAGCCTTTGGGGCTGGTGGGGAAGGTTCCTGCTCAAGACCTGGTAAAGGCCAATGACATCCTGGGGT
>VZTY01022778.1:3251-14439 GCA_013400935.1 Turnix velox
TAAGTTACTATAAGGTTACAGAATGATATGGGTTGGAAGTGACTTCAAAGATCATCTCATCCCAACCCCACTCCCACTTGCAAAGACTCTTACCACTAGTCCAGGTTGCTCAAAGCCATCTTCAAATACATCTTTCTCAAATACCTCTAGGGATGAGGTAGCCACAACTTCTTTGGGTAACCTGGGCCAGAATCTCATCACCCTCCCAGTAATCCCACCCCTCTTATGAACTAATCCATCAGCTCACTGCATGTATCATGTACATCTCCTTCTTGAAGAACCATTTCTCTGTTGGTGTCTTCAGGGAATGAATCCAGTATGAAAAGGGTACTGAAGTGGAAAGATCAGACCAGAAAGTCAGACTGAACCTCAGGTTGGATAAATTGCTGCTGTTTTATTGATTGCAGGGGAGTCTCTGTCCTTCATGTAAGAATTATACTGAATAGAATTTATAAAGAAAATTAAAATGAAAAAGAAATTGAAAAGGAAGAAAAAGGAGAAGGAAAAATGGGGGGAAAGGGAGAAAAGAGGAAGAAGAACACGAACAATAATGAGAAGGAAAAGGAAAAAGAGAAGATAAAAAGCTGGAGGAGAAAAGAGAAAGACAAAGCCAAAAAAGAGGAAGAGGAGGAAAAAGAAAGGAAGAAGAGAAGAAAAGGAAAAGAAAAGAAAAGAAAAGAAAAGAAAAGAAAAGAAAAGAAAAGAAAAGAAAAGAAAAGAAAAGAAAAGAAAAGAAAAGAGAAAAGAAAAGAGAAAAGAAAGTGCCTTTGAATGGTCAAAATGTCTTCTAGATATTGTCTTTCCATTTGTATTTATGGTTCATCATATTTTTATTCCAAATTCACCAAATTCTATTAAATATCCTCTACCTCCTTTGCAATACCAACTCAGTTGTGTGTCCCATGAAGAGATCATCAACCTTGGTTGCTTATGGTTTCTTGGAGCATCTCCTTTATGAGGAACTGCTGAGGAAGCTGGGTCTCTTTAGCTTGGAGAAGACTGAGGGGTGACCTCATTAATGTCCATAAATATGTAAAGAGTGAGTGTCAGGAGGATGGAGCCAGGCTCTTCTCAGTGACATCCAATGATAGGACAAAGGGCAATGGGTGCAAGCTGGAACACAGGAGGTTCCACAGAAATAGGTGAAAAAACTTTTTCATGATGAGAGTGACAGAACAGTGTCACAGGCTGCCCACAAAATGTGTGGAATCTCCTGCTCTGGAGACATTTGAAACCTACCTGGACTCCTTCCTGTGGGACCTGGTCTAGATGTTCCTGCTCCAGCAGGAGGATTGGACTAGATGATCTCTTGAGGTCCCTTCCAATTCCTTATATTCTGTGATGCTGTGATTTTAGGAATTGATCTGTTCCCTGAGGGCTAACTCTCAGAAATTAGCAGTACATAATCTATGCATTTACCCCAAACAGAGTGACTTTACCTGGAACATCCTAGAAAACTCCAAATGCAGGCAAAAAACCTTGCTGATGCAGCTCAGCCAAGTAGGAAGCAGCAGCACAGCAGGAGGAGCATCGTTATGAAATAGATATGTAAGAATCAGTGTGGAACACAGCAAAACAGAGAGCAATAATAATAAATTGAATTTAATTAGTTCTCCCCTCATCTTCATTATTGCTGTTGTCTTTTTTTTTTTTGCTTTTCCAGTTCATCAGGCCTAAAAACAGATGCTATTTTTGCTTTCTACATATTTAGAAGACTTAGTCCACGCTTTCCTCAGCCTTAGGCATTTCAGTAGGATGAGGGGAATTGTTTTTAAACTAGAGCTGAGCAGGTTTAGATTAGACATTAGGAAAAAATTCTTTACCAAAAGGATGGTGTGACAATGAAATAGGTTGCCCAGAGAGGTGGTGGAGGCCCCATCCTTGGAGACATTCAAGGCCAAGCTTGATGAGGTTCTGAGCAACCTTATCTAGTGCAGGATGTCCCTGTTCAGTGCAGGGAGGTTGGACTTGATAGCCTTTAAAGTTCCCTTCCCACACTATGATTTTATCATTCTGTGATTCTATGGTTTTTTTATTTCCTCTTAACTATCTTCTTCATTGCACCATCCAGTTTAAAATTGCCCTGTTGTGTCATGAAACCCACCATAAAGGGAGACCACATTCTGAGGGAGACCACAGCTTTCTAGTGGGAGGTCTCCCTGCCCATGGCAAGGGGGTTGGAATTAGATGATCTTTAAGGTCCCTTCCAACCCAAACCATTCTGTGATTCTATGATTCCTCTTCCTCATCCATTATCAGCTGGCTTTTCTTCTTCCATCATTGACTCTTCCCTACAACTCTGACTTAATCCTTGTGCCCTATTTCTCTGACTCACTTCAAACATCAGCTGAAAACAGCTCATCTCCCCCCTAGCTCCTGCCTGTCCTTTTCTCATTCCCTCTGTTATTATTTAGCTGCAAACATATTATTTAACTCTAGACCATTTCATGGGTGCAGTTGGTATGAAAGGCTGTGAAAAAAAGTCAATTATTGAGCTAGGCAGACAATTTGTCACATACTACAATGGCTAATGAGCATTTGAGAGCAGGTTGGGTGGGAGTCACAGAAAACAGACAGTGTTACCAAACCTTTCAATTTATGAAGATTAAATGACATGTTTGTTTACATCCACTGGTGGAAATGCTAAGAAACCAAATTCTCTCATCATCTTTCTCTTGCCTATGTATTTGTGAGCTTCCTGCACTTAGCCACACACACAAATCACCCAACAATATAAAAAAAAACCAAACCTTCCATAAAGAAACCCTAAGATGTGTCACTGGTGAAGGCTGTAGTGTCACTCAGGGACTCGTTGACAAGCTTTGAGGCAGGAGATGGATTCTGAAGAGTGAGAGGGCGAGCATCTATCAGCTATAATTGAGCAAATTAATAGCTTTGTGAAGTCTCTGCTTTGTTTAGCATCCCACAAAGTGACAATAAACGTGGCAGAGTTTCACTTACGACCTCCCTTTGCTTTTTGGAGTTTATTTATGTATTTTCATTCTGGGGAAAGGGGCTTCTTCTGCAAAATCAGTTGGGGAGGGGCTGTTTGTCTGAGCATGGAGTGATAGGATGAGTAGCAATGGCTTAAAACTAGAGCAGGGCAGGTTTAGATCAGACATTAGGAAGAAGTTCTTCACTGTGAGGGTGGGGAGGCACTGGAACAGTCTGCCCAGAGAGGTGGTGGAGGTCCCATCCCTGGAGACATTCAAGGCCAGGCTTGATGAGGCTCTGAACAACCTGATCTAGTGCAGGATGTCCCTGCTCACTGCAGGGGGGTTGGACTGGACGGCCTTTGAAGATCCATTTCAACTGTATGACCCTATGAGTTTAAATAAAAATCTTTAGAAAGGACATAGAAAGTGTTCATGATAGAGTCAGGACTGAGGTGCTGGGACAGGCAGGATCATGTCATTGCTATTTTGAGCAGAGGAGTAGATCTCTGAACTCATCAAACTGAGTGTTATAAGTAAAAAGTGATGAGAAAGTAGGACCTGAATACAGATCCACAGGCGCTAATCCCTCATGTGGCACACTTTTCTCTTGTATTCCCAGGGAGATACTATAATCTGTTCTGCTTTTTATCTGAAACAGAAAGCTATTCCTAAGAAATCAATTTAGCTCTTTGAGGCTGTTTTCTTAAAACTTTCCTTTCAGCTCTAAAATAGTCCTTGTTTATCTTTTCCACCCACTATCTTCCTTCTTATTTTATTTTATTTTGTCCCCTCAAGAGCAGCAGCTTTCCATTCTGCATCACATTGCACCATTTCTGCTACTTGCTTTTACTTTTCCAGTCTCAAAAACCTTCCAGGTCTTCCATGTCTATTAAAAATAAACCAAAGTGTCTCAGTCTTCTAAGAATATTTCTTTTTGTGGAACTTGCCTGGATATTTTTTTTAAAAGGACTTCCTTCTGAGGGAAAAAACAAACAAACAAACAAAACAAAGCAGGTAAAAAGATCTTGATTTCTTACTGTTTTCCCTGCTGAAGCAAACATTCCAAAGGTGTCTGTCACATGTCAGTGGATTTGATCTGTGTGCCCTTTATAGTCTGTTAAATGTACTTGGATTCTGGTTGTAAAGACAGGTGAAACATTCACAGTCAGGGCTTCAGGGGCTTATATAGTCCTTGTTCATGGTGGACTTTCTTTGCAGTTGAGTTTCTGGTTCTTCTGGAGCTTGAAAACAATTCATTCTCTAGTTTTTCTAGATGCTTTCATTTTTATTTCATTTTCTCCACTTCAAATTTATTATTTATGGAGATATTTATTTATTGATTCCTTGGAGCAGAAAATAAGGCAGTTTAAAAAAAAATAAAGCCATGCTTTTGTCCCCAAAGTTCGTGTGCTGCTAGGGAGGGGAGAGCTGGTTGATATTTTATTCATTATTTAGGAGCACAAATGCATCATTTTCTATCTTCACACTCATCAGTTTGTTCCTTCCCACATCAGTTCCCACTGTGGCTCTGCCAGGGCTTCACACTTCTGATGCTGACAGCCTTTCTTTTCATTTCCAGTCTGTACATCTTTATGGCCAGTTTACAAGCATTTGTCCTGACATTATTTCCAGTTAGTTTAACCAGCTGTTTATTCCCCTGCTTTATTTATAAACATTGTTCATAACCTTTCTCAGCCTTCATTCTGGTGGTCTGAATCAGCCACTGGTAGTACACACATACAAGAAATGAAACATGCCAGCTTCAAAACATCTCTCATGGGATTTGAGCTTGTTTTTTACAGAATCATAAAACTGTTTAGATGGGAAAAGACCTTTGAGATAATCAAGTCCAATATTAAATGAAACACTACTGAATCCACCACTAAACTATATGCTTAAGAACCTCATCTCCATGTCTAGGGATGGTGCCTCATTCACTTCCTTGGGCAGCTTCTTACAGTGGTTGACAACCCTTTTGGAGAAAAAATGTTTCCTAGTATCCATCCAAAATAAATCTCTCCTAATGAAACTTGAAGCTCTTTCTTCTTGTCCTATCTCCTGTTACCTGGAAGAAGAGAATGACTCTCATTTCATCACTGTCTCCTTTTGGATTGTTGCAGAGAGTGATAAGGTCTCATAGAATCACAGAATCATAGAATAGGATGGTTTGGCTTGGAAGGGACCTTAAAGATCATCGAGTTCCAACCCTCCTGCCATAGGCAGGAACATCTCCCATTAGATCAGGCTGCTCAGTGCCATGTCCAGCCTGGTCTTGAATACCTCCAAAGAGGTGGCATCCACAACCTCTCTGGGAAACCTGTTCCAGTGTTTCACCACCCTCACTGTAAAGAATTTCTTTCTTATGTCAAGTCTAAATCTACCCCTTCCAATTTACATCCATTGTTTCTGGTCCTCCCATCAGATATCTTATTAAAAAGTCCTTCCCCCGCCTTTCTGTAGGACCTACTCATGTACTGATAAGTTACTATGAGGTCCGCTCTGAGCCTTCTCTTCCAGGCCAACTCCATCAGCCTGTCTTCATAGGGCAGTTACTCCAGCCCTTTGACCATCTTTGTGGCTCTCCTCTGGACCTGCTCAGGTTCCTTTCCTCCAGGCTAAACAACCACATTTCTCTCAGCCACTCTTTATAAGATTTGGGCTCTAGATCCCTCACCAGCTTCCTTGCCCTTCTCTGTGCGCCCTTCAAAACCTCAATATCTTTCTTGCAGTCAGGGGTCCAAAACTGAGCATAGTGTTCAAATAGTGAATACTACAAGACCTTATAACAGTCTTCCAGTACCTAAACTGGACCTACAAGAAAGCTGAAAAGGGATTCTTTGCATCAACAGGATGAGGAGGAACAGTTTTTAACTGAAAACAGGAGATTTAGATAAGATATATTAGAAAGAAATTCTTTCCTGTGAGGGTGGTGAGACACTGAAACAAGTTGCTTGGAGAAATTGTGGATGCCCCATCCCTGGAGGTGTTCAAGGTCAGGCTGGACAGGGTTTTGAACAAACTGAACTTGTGGAACATGTCCCTGCCTACAGCAGAGGGGTTGGAACCAGATGATCTTTGAGATTCCTACTAACCCAAACCATTCTATGATTCTGTGATCACCTTGAATCTTGCTGGCTCAATTCTGGAAGAAACAAGTTGTTTCTATTCTTCTCTTACCCAGGAGTAGGGACAAAAGGAGGACTGAAACATGGGGATGATGAACCCTAAAGGGATGTTTGCTGCACTTGCAGTGAGATGCTGACTCTGCTGAAACAACACACTGGAGCCATATTTTATCACACCTCTGTTTGTCCTTTCCTGAGCAGATTTCCTGCATCAAGCCAGAAGCAGTCATCTGGCACAAGTGCTGTATAAATGGCAGAGAAATTCCCCATCAGCTATTTTGGGGGAAAAAAAAATCAATTCTCTCTGTATTCAAGAGGCTCTGAGCTTGCTAAGCTCCCTACCTTTTAACTGCAAATTGCTCTAAATATTTTTCCCTTATCATCAATACAGCACTGGGAAGCAAATCCAGTTGGAGGCTGAGCCAGTATATTTTCAGGCCAGATTAAGCCAGTTAGTTTATTCATTTATTTTTACCTACATTTGCAAAAAACTTAGAAACATAGAATTACCTCATTTGGAAGGAACCTTTCAGACCATCAAGTCCAACCATCAAACTAACTAGATGATCTTTAGGGACCTTTCCAACCCAAATCATTCTATAATTCTAACTCTGAAAAGAACCCTATCTCTTAAGTACCTCCAGGGATGGTGGCTNCCCTATCTCTTAAGTACCTCTAGGGATGGTGGCTCATTTCCCTGGGTAGCCTGTTCCAATGCTTGATAACCCTTTGAGTATAAAAATTTTTCCAGATATCCAATCTAAACCTCCCCTGGTACAACTTGAGGATGTTTCCTCTTGTCCTATTGCCTGTTACTTGAGAGAAGAGACTGACCTCCACCTTCTACAGATTCTAAACGTCCCCTGGTAGAACTTGAGGATGCTTCCTCTTGTCCTATTGCCTGTTACTTGAGAGAAGAGACTGACCTCCACCTTCTACAGAAACATTTCATATAGTTACAGAGAGCAATGAGTTCACCCCTCAGCTTCCTTTCCTCCAGAATGATCTTGTAGGACTTGTTCTTCAGTCCTCAAGACTTATTTTCCAGATTTGCCTCTCTTGATAGCCATGGAAGTCCTGCTTTGGTGTTGTGAGGAGCAGTATAGCCCAGAAAGGTCCAAATCCAACCAGCTGGTGAGAATATTCACAAAGAGAGCTAGGTGCTGGCACTCCTGACAGATGCTTTGATGTTGGTAACCTAGAAACAGATAGGCATGAAGAATCATGGAATGGTTTGGGTTGGAAGGGACCTTAAAGATCATCTACTTCCAACCCCCCTGAAATGGGCAGGGAAAAGAAGGCTACTGTGAAGTAAGCACACAGGAGGCAAGCTTAGGAACAAGAAGTTTTAGATACAAACTTGGACAAGCTGGGAGGAATGAGAGCAAAGAGTGAGCCAAAGATTCATTTTAATCAGTGTAATCCGTTTTCAAAGTGAATCTTTTTTCAGTCTTGGAGTAATGTGTCCAGTTCTGGGCTCTCTGGTTCAAGAAGGACAGGGAACTACTGAAGAGGGCACAGCAAAGGGCCATGAAGATGATCAGGGTATCAGATCATCTCTCTTATGAAGAAAGGCTTGGAAAATGTCTGGAAAAAAGAAGGCTGAGGGAGGGTCTTATCAATTCTTATAAATTCTTATAAATNAGGGGGGAAATCTTATCAATGCTTATAAATGTTTGAAGGGTGGGTGTCAGGAAGATAGGGCCAGTCTTTTTTCAGAGATGCTCAGTGACAGGATGAGAGGTAACATGGACAAACTTGAGCACAGGAAGTTCCACCCAAGTATGAGCAGAGATTTCTTTATTTTGAGGATGCCAGAGCACTGGCACAGGCTGTCCAGAGAGGTGGTGGAGTCTCCATCTCTGGAGACATCCAAAATCTGTCTGTCTGAATGCATTCTTGTGCAGCCTGTTCTGTGTGACCCTGCTAGGAAGGAAGGGTTGGACTAGATGATCTCCAGAAGTCCTCTCCACCCCCTACCCTTCTGCAATTCTGTGGGATAAATTTGTCCCATCAAAGAGTGCATCTCCTGGGGAATGGTTGTTGGAGAGTAAAACACTTCATTTGATGCCAAATCTCCCAACCAGGCCTTGTGTGAACTGCTTGGCATTGTGCAAGACACAAAATGCCTCTCCTTCAAGCTGCTACTGTAATTTTCATCAGAACTCTGCTTCTGACTCAACACACTGTACTTAACACAATTTATGGCAATATTTCTCCCTCAATAGCTTTTTGTAGAGTGTGTGCAACCTATTCTGCAGCCTGCTGGTTTTCTTACTTAGCATCTGTTTTATGGGCTGCATTTTAAATTCCTTTAAGTGCAGGCAGTTGAGGAACAAGTTTCTGAGAAGGAGAGAGAGAGAGAGAGAGAGAGATCACCACTCAATCCCAATTCCCTGATGCAGTGTCTGTATCCTCTTTATAGGCTGGTACCTTCTCCTCCAGAGACTGCGGCATTGCAGGAGGAGACAGAACAATCCCAGCCCGTGTAAATCACTTAAAATTATAATGTTCTGGGAGATTCTTCCATATATAAGATGAAGTGTTGATATTGACACGACAGTAACTTTTAGCTGAGATCACAGACCTCTCATACTAGGCATTACCCAAATCCATAGGGAGAATTTGTTCCTGCTCCTGAATGCTTGCATTGTAAATAGCTGCTTGAGATAAAGGATGGAGGAATAAACAATGTCAGCCATAGAAGATGCATCCATATTATCAATTAATTCACACATCTAAGTCCCCATGTGTCCTGTATTGCATATATATTAATTTTCTGCCTTCCCCCCCCTCCTTTTTTTAAGTGAAATAATCATAGAATCACAGAACCATACAGTGATAGAATTATAGACCTTATTCAAAGGTCATCTAGTCCAACTTCCCTGTAGGGAGCGGGGACATCCTACACTAGATCAGGTTGGTCAGAGCCTCAGCAAGCCTGGCCTTGAATGTCTCCATAGATAGGGATTCCTATCTATGTTCTCTGAGCAACCTGTTCCACCCTCATGGGGAAGAACTTTTCACTCTTTTTGGAGTGAATCAGCTAGTCCACTCCAAAATGAAACCTAGATGTTGGTGGGAAGAGTTGCCTCTGATAAAATAGGAACACACCAGCTTTAGCTCCTTGTGGCATCTAAAACTCCCCAACACTCCACTAGAATTACACTGTCACTCTCCACTGCCAAGACACATAATCCTTGACCAATCATATTTTAAAACCCCATCCTTCTGACCAGCAGCAAAGTTTATGAGGGTGTGAGGCTGCTTTGATGTGGAAAAAAACAAAAGAAATTAAAAACTCCATGATAATTGTATCTTAGAACCACTGAGACAACTTAGCAGTCCAGAGCCACATGGACCCTGCTGATCCATTTCAGAGGAGCCTGTCAAAGACAGGGTAGATACAGCTGCCATGTAGTCAAAATCAGAGAATCATAAAATCTTAGAATCATAAGGTTAGAAGGGATCTTCAAAGGCCATCTAGTCCAACCCTCCCTGTAAGCAGGGACATCCTGCACTAGATCAGGTTGATAAATGGTTTAGGTTGGAAGAGATCTCAGAGATCATCTAGTTCCAGCTGCCCACCACTGGCAGGGACACATCCCATTAGACCAGGTTGCTCAAAGCCCCTTCCAGCCTGGCCTTGAACACCTCCAGGGATGGGACATCCACAGCCTCTCTGAGCAACTTATTCCCATATCTCACCACCCTCACAGTAAGGAATTGCTTTCTAATGTCTAATTTCAGCCTGTCCTCTGAGAGATCTCAAAGCAGATATTTTTTACCACTGTAAGTGTAACCAAACATAGTTCTCTGTCAAAAAAAATTTATCCATCTCTCAGTGTCCTCCTCTGAGCTCCATTTGGGGAAGATGTAAGTCTTTCTGAGGAGTGATCTCAACATGAAAAGCATGAACTGCACTGTAGGAAAAAGCCAAGCCACAGTATAATATACAGCAATGGCCAAAGCAGTAAGTCAAAGCACATCTTCAGACATTTGAAGTGCACTAACTTGTGCACAAGTGATTATTTTGGGGCTGAAAAATTGCATTTTGATGAGAACATTAGCACAGGTTCATAAGTCAGCTTGAGACTGTTGTGATGGTGAACTGAATAGGTCATACAATAGAAGCAAATCCTTTGGCTGAAGAATCAACATGCCCTAAACAATCAGAGCACATTCATCAGCAGAGGTGGCAGGAGCAGTGGGAGCATGAAAACACCAAATTTGGAACGAAAATTGCCAAATTAAAAAGGAATCTGTCACAAAGTGCTGGTTATGCTTCCCCACATCCAATATATGCTCTCAGCCCCGAGGCTTTATTATTCTCTGTGCATTAAGTGTGCATTCATTTCTGATCAGATGGTCTTCTGCAAAAGCTCAGAACCAGTCTCCCAAAATTTATGAAGGCTTTTCCTAGCCCTCTGTACCCAGCAGCTTATTGTAGATCTTGGCTGAAGACACAAAAGGCTTTAGGGAATTGTTCTGTGATCTGTAGTTTGCAAGGTCTTCCCTTAAACCCCACAAATACTGTAACATGCTGCACCAGCAGAAGGTAAAACTTAGTAGGATAGCTTAGGAGGACAGCTTTTTTTCTGATAGTTCCAAAAGCCTTATAGGAATAATGGATGTAAATTGGAAGAGGGGAGATTCAGGCTATATAAGAAAGAAATTCTACATGGTGAGGGTGGTGAAACACTGGAATAGGTTGTACAGAGAGGATGTGGATATCCCTGGAGGTGTTTAAGTCCAGGCTGGATGAGGCATTGAGCAACCTGGTGTAGTGGAAGGTGTCCTTACCCATGGCAGTGGGGTTGTAACTAGATTATCTGGAAGGTCCCTTCCAACCAAAACCATTCTATGATTCCGTGATTCTCTAGCAAATTTAGTTTGCTTTCTGGTGTGTAATCACTCTCTTTCATAGAGGCAAATGAATTTGTGCTTAGAAATTGNCTCTTTCATAGAGGCAAATGAATTTGTGCTTAGAAATTGAAATGTTGCACACTTCTAGGGAGTTTATTTGTCAAGGGGTTTATTTTTTTTGAGCTTTGAAATTGATTGCTAGCAATGTGGTACAATGAATATCCTGATTTCATCTGGTATGGAGTTAATTTTCCCCCCAGT
>VZTY01022781.1:1404-13294 GCA_013400935.1 Turnix velox
CCCCCCCCGCAAACATCAGGCAGCCAGAAAGCAAAGTGAAAGATTCTTCCTCACTTTAGCACAAGTGAAATTCTCAGAGAAGTTTTCTGTCGACTTCAGCATCCCCCAGACCCATGCCAGGATTATTCCCACTGGGGTTTCAGCTAGGGCCGGGCAAGGGGTGGTGTATGGCAAGCACTAACAGGCACTTTGTTCTCCGTTGCAGGGCTTTGAATCTGTACTTCATTTTTTTCCTGCCGTGGTCAGGCAGGGCCATCCCCCCAGCAACGTCTAGAAGAGCAGAGACCCTCCCCAGAAGGGACAAAAGATGTGGCTGTGTTTTTTCTTTTTGGTACGAGGAGTCATGGCACCAGCTGTTTTGGTTTTGTTATTTTTTTAAGAAGTGCTCTCTATCTTATATATATTATATATACAAACACTCAGCGAGACAAGGGACAGTGCTTTTCCAGAGACTGATGAAGCCAGCTGTATAACGTTGCTGTTTGTAAATTCATGTCATGCATAAATGTATTTATGTTGTAAAGCTATTTATATATTGTTTATAAAGAGATATTTATAAAAAAATTATTTATGTAACTAAATGAAAAAGTCAAGCATTGTAACATTTTTTTTGTCCTAAGTAGTTGAGAAACTTTAAAGAAAAAGAAAAAAAAAATCATTCCGCGTGGCGTTTTGTAACCTGTCTTTATTTATCAAATCCATGTACAATTTAGATGTCAGGTTGATGGATTTCAACAGTGAAAGCAGAAATTGTTCAGATGTTTTTAGAAAAGTCAGGAGTGAGAGAAAGGCCAGCTGATATTTTAAGCTTTGATCACATACACAAAAGTAAACTCATGCCCAATCTGTGATGCTCTGAGAGACTCAATCCTGCCTGGAGCTGTGGGCAGCCCAGACCTCCCTGCAAGAGCCTCGGGAAACTTCTGGATTGCCCAGATCTCCAGTGGCACCCACAGGAAACAAGACCACCCTGTTCAACAGCTGATCCCTGGATTGACAAGAGAGCAGTGGGAGGAGAGCACAATGTGGCCTGGACACCTTTTAACCACTTCCAACCTGCAGGTTTGGGTCCAAATGTCACCCCATAAATAGGGCTGTCGGTCAGCAGGCACCATGCAGGGATGCAGCCCCTGCTGACAGCAGCAAAGCGCCACAGAGGACCTGGCCTTGACTGCACCAGCTTTATGCTGTTATCCTGGCATCCAGCAGCTCCCCGAGTGTCTTGATGATATTCCCTTCCACCAAACCTTTGCCACCGAGCACTTAAGTCCCTTCCTTCAGCAGAGATGTATTTAATTGCTCTTGGGACAAGTCATAGACAGACCAAAACACACTGAGAGCTGCCTGGTTAAGGATTCAGTTGTTGCTACAGCTTCATCCTATGTACAGTGCATGAAATAAATAGTTAAAAATTACTTGCAGCTCTAAAGGGAACAGCAAGCAAGGGGGTGGTGAGCGCAGCAAACACATACAACTCTTCTGCATGGAGGCTCTTTGGTCTCCTTGTTCAAAGAGACCTTGGGGATAAAGAAAAGAAAAAGAGTGGCAGGCACCCAGCCCAGCCGTGACGGGAGTCACAAATTATGCCCAGGCCATTGTAGTGAGCTAGGAAACAACGAGCATTATGTTCTGCTATGCCTAGGACAGGGCAAAAAGAAAGTCACCAAGACCTAGAGACAAAGAGATTCTTTTCCTTAGCAACCACCAGGAAACCATAGAAACCTCCAGTCAGATTCTTACCAACTATTCAAGAACATTAGTTTTACAGAATGAGAGGATTCATCCAGGCAAATGACAGCTCAGTCATCAGGTTATGAGTGTGCATGTGACATCTCTAGTCTTGTACAAGCGAAGCCTCCATCAGAGATGGGTACCCACCTCATGATCCCCACATTGGATAGGGAGCGGCAACTGACAGGCGTAAAATGTTACCATTGGGGAATAAAATCAAGATTTTGGGAGGCAGGGAGGCAGAGTGTGTTGCTGGCAGCTCAGAGCCCTACCTCAGGGTGACCTAGAGCCCTCCAGAGATGTCTGTGGGTAATGACAACTCATCAACAGGGCTCTCTGTAAGGCAAACACACCTGCAAGGGTGATTCTGCTAGCACCACAAACCTTTAGAAGGAAGGAGGGGTTGTGCCTTGAGCTCCTTAAGAGTTGTCCATCAAAGGGGATTGTCCACTGTCACCCACCAAACCAAAGGCACAATAAGGAATGACTTACTATGCAGATCTTGAACAACAGATCTGAACAGTGGTGTAAGAGGATGGTTTTGTGGGCCCTCCTCATGATCCTAGTCCTTAAGCAAGAAGTCCTTAAGCCAGAGGTGGAAACAGAATCATCTGTCTGGTGACAGAGGGCTCCTCCTCAATGGAGCAGAGCAAACCCGGTCTCAGGAATTTAGTCCCCAAAATATGACAAGTGATATGAAGCACCACCCGAGCTCAGGTGGGGGTGATCTCAAGAGATCCCAGCACAGAGCCATGGACAATCTGGTTTTCCATTTCTCCTCTGTAGCGCAGTCCAAGGGGAAAAGCACAGCCCCACAGCATGGATTCCTTCCATCCAGTAGACTTCCTGGAAAAGAGCAAGCCCATGGAAAAGGACAAAGCTGCATCACAAAAGGACACTAGTTGGGTGAGGCCCCAGGCTGTTATACCTTTCTCTCTGACCAAAGTTAAGTCACTCTGTCCCTCAGTGTGCTGGTTTCCCACCTGCAGAATGGGAACATGCCACCCAGATGGGGGTGGGAGCCAATGTGCAAGAGAGAAGGCAGCACCTGGGGGAGGAGAGCACCTCGGAAAACCTTCAGATCCACCAAGCTTAGCACCCACATGGCAGAGCCAGACCGGCGGGGTCTGAGGGGCAGAGAGTGGCATTGCAAATAGAGGTCAGTTTCCAGATGGATTTGTCAGAGAGGCCAGAGTGGGAAACAGCTCATTAGAGGCACAGCAGGCACCTGCTAAGACCACAACTGGGTGTCCCTGACAGGGGTTCAGTAGGAAACAGGGCCAACAGGAAAGAGAGGAGCCACGGGAATCTAATTAAGAGGGGAGGAGGTGTCATGTGCAAGAGGAACAAATTGATCTCATATCACTGCCTCCTTTGTGGGCCAGCTAGGTCAAATCCTCATGACATCCAGCAAAAGGATCAAGGGCCAGCATTGGGAAAAAAACCTCCTCCCAGCCTGGAGATAACATAACTGAACAGCAAGACCCATCCTGGATGCAAGCTGAAGTCTCGGGGGGGGAGCATCTAACATCTCAGCAGCAGACTCAAAGAAGGGAAGTGATGATGGCAGGAATCCCAAGCTCCTCTGACCACACTCAGGTCAAACTAGCACCCACAGGACACACAAATTTCCTGCTTTACCAGCTGAATGATCATCAGCAGCCACATTCATCTTCCAAATAGGAGCACTTGTGACATGGCATAGGAACTGCCTTAGTTTCCCTCTTACCAAGAGCCATTCCTAGCACGAGATGAGCCACAGGCCCCAGCCTGAGAAAGAACATGCTCTCTAGTGAAAAAGGACAAGAGCTTTTTCCAGTGCTGTGGTACAAGTACTTTGTGAAGCACTAACAGGCCAGAACAAGCCTTGGAGCATCCACAACAGTGACAAAGCTGTCTTCTAACAAGTGGAAAATCAGTTCTGTTCCCCCGGCCCACATTGCATGTTTTTCCCTGGTACCATTAATACAGCTTTTCCAAGGTATTTACTGCTGAAGAGTTACAAAGCCTAGCACAGGTGACAGCAAATCCCAGACCAATGAAGAAAAAGCCCAGAGCCCCAGAGCAGAAGTAGAGTGGAATTTTCCAGCTGGAAAGGGATTTGAGGCTTTGAGCGGGGACTTCTGGGGGCAGCAGCACACACGTCCCTGCTGCTTGCTCTAGGACTTCTCCAAGCATGGGCTGCTTCCCTCAGAATATAGAAAAACAAAGAGAAGGGATCACAGGGCAGCTTCCACAGGGAGCCTGTGCTTGACACAAGTGTGAGTCAAAAACAAAAAGGGAATTGAATCCAAGCCTCTACCTGTCAATCAGCAAGTAACCTTGTCAGAAGGGATGGCAGCACAAACCCAATCAGGCAATTCATTAGACTGGGGTGCACAGCAAAAGCCCACACTCTCTGAAGCAGAGCTAGAGTGAAAATCCAGGATAATGAGTTGCAAAACTGTCTTTGAAAATGACACTTCTGCAGCGGCTCTGTCAGGCTGGGAAAAGAACTAATAGGAAAATCATTAGGTAGCATCCCTTTGATATTGTTGGAAACAGCACAGGCTATTTTTCCTGCCCCCTCCATAATTAACCTGCCATATTCCCCATCATATTCCAGGCTGATATTCCCATGGTGGATCACCTTATCTGCATCAGAGGGAAAAAGAAGGGTATGGTACACAAGAGAAAAATTACTTATCTAGAAAAGCTTAAAAGGTTTTATGACTTCCTGAGTTCCATCAGCAACAAACTCCTGCCCAGTTAAGAAACCAAAGCACTTTGCAAACATCTCTCATCAATTCAGCAAGAGAGAGTCTGGCCTGAAAAACACAGCTGCAAAGGAGCTGATCTGCCCAAGACTGCTTCCTGCTACTGTAGTAGAACCAGAATGGGACACAGCTCCATGCTTTGTCCCCTTTTTTGTAACACTACCCCTGTCCTTGATTTCCATTTACACTAAAACAGGCAACAGCCTGAGCTTCCCAAGGTGTGGAACAGCTGAGGAGGAATACCTACCCACCTGGCTTGTCTGCCAGCAAGGAGAGGTGTCATCTCACAGTCATAATGTAAAAGGAATAGCATCAGAGCTGGCAGGTGAACCCAGAGGATCTGTTCTCTAACAGCTGCGAAAGTGACAATGAAACACCAAGACATTACTTATTGCATCAGCACAAAGCAGGACTCTGCTGACCAGTGATTGAAACATGATGGCTAATGAGATAAACAGTATCTTCAGAAACAGTCTAGAGACCATTACTTCCAAACTTTATAAACACAAAAATACAACTCTACAGTCAGAGAAGCTCAATATACTGGCAAAAATGGCCAGTATTTTGGAAGGAGTGAGGCTTTGCTTCCCCACCAAAAAGAGCTCTTCTGAAAACACAAACACATCCTGTGTGCACAAGCGTTTGAAAAACACTCTATAATCTTATGGAGATACACAAGCCTCTATAGGAGACCTTGAGTTCTCTAAGGGAATCTTCTACTAAAATTCCACCAAGCAAGGGCTATTGGCACTGAGGGAATATGCATTTCGGAACTCTTAAATGCTATGGCATCCTTATGGCATCCTGATACTACCCAGTATTTCCAGTGCACACATTCATTCCCCAGAGCAAAGACATCTTCTCCTTCTTGATGAGAAAACCCCACAGTCACAGCTATCAAACCGGTACAATTTTCATCCTGCAGCAAATACATGAGAGCATCTCATGAGGTTTGCACTCTAGGAAAAAGAAGTGTATGTGCCGTGTATCTGGAGACAGGGAGCAAAGCACTACTTTGCCTAACCCTCTGCCCTTCACTAACTGGAAATGGAGGTACCTCCATAGAGCCTCTGAGCAACAGGGTGCAGCTTAGGTCAGGGGGTAAATACACACCCTCCTTCAAGTTCAGCACCCACAGCTTCAGTCACTTACCTCTGTTGTTGGGAAAAGCTCAATGAAATATTAGCAAAATGTCAACAGTCCCTGAGAGACACCAACTTCTGCCATGGAGCAGAGTGAAACAATGACACATTTCTAAAAACTCTGCTGAGAAATGCAATCAGACTGTCAGGTTAAAGATTTGTAATAAAAATGTGAGGCTGAGGTGACTGAAATCACTCTTAACTTCAATTTACCTTTCTTGATTCCCCTGGGTTACTCTCTTGGACCACACACAAATAAGCTAGACAGTTTCACTTCTTGGTCCCCTTGCATGAGGGTTGGGTGCTGCAGAGGACTTAGCAGGGAAAAAAAAAACAGTATCAGAAGAAGTGCCAAAGATTTTTCTAGATGGGTCTACATACTAGTGGGGAAGGTTCTTTAATTTCTCCATTTCTTCATTATTTGGAATAATAAAGAACAATGCTTTTTATCTCCACTGCAACAGAAGTAACAAAGAGCAGCCTCAGGATGCATAAGGCTTGATTGTTCTAGCCCAGCAGGAGGTGGGATATTTTGGTTTTCAACATCAGAGGCCTCTCTAAATAGCTTAGATGCTTTCATATAAACCTGTACATAACTGAAAGTTTACAGAAAGTCTGATTTACCCAAATGATTTGTTATGTTCTAAAACAGCTATTGGAGTTGATGGCACCCTCACTTCTGCCTCCTCCACAATCAATGAGCCAAACTTCCCTTGTGTGCATGCGGACCAATGCATTTGCCTTCTCAGAGGACAAGTGCAACACTAAAAACAGACATAAAAATGTCCATTGGCTTTTGTATCATTTTCCGTCCTTCCAGGAACAGAATCTGTTCAGCAAAATTCATTTTACAAGGCCGGTGGGAGAACAGCCATTACATACCACTGCTCTCCTCTAGGGGAACAAATGCTCTGAAGAACAGCTCTGCAGGTCCTACTCCGGTGTCAACCCATGGAGAGAGATCTGCATGCAGCTCCGGCAAGCACCCATGGGATTTCAAATGTCTGCAAAAGACTGATTGCGATGCAGGTCTAGGATCAGAACACAGAAGGATCTGTCAGCATCACTGATTTTCTCTCCTGCTCTCAATGTCTAAACTGGCATTCAACCTGTCTAAGGAGGTGAGGAGGAAAGCAAAGGAACAATAGATTGCAAGCCAAAACTTTCTTTCCTGTAAAAAGACTGACACTACCATTGCTTCATCATGTTCCAGAATTGCCTGATGTTAGCTGGTATCAACTGAGTCACAGCAGGAATGCCAGGGCCATTTGTTATCATGAGGCACAGCTTTAAGGCTAGGGCAGCCTACCAGCACTGCAATCAGCTGAGATCCTCTCTTTCATTTTCCAGCTCAGTGCTCAATTCCATATTAAAAAAGCACTGGTGCAAATGGAGCTGCAGAACACCAAGCTAGACAATAAAGCCCTGAAGAGCAGGGGGAAGGCAGCTCCATCTAATTTGAAGAGGAGGCAAACAGAAGTTCAACAGCTCAGATTTTGTCCTGCTGCAATGCTGAACTAGGCTGCAGCTGGAGCAACCCACTGCAAAGCAGGGCAGGATGCTTTCCCCACACCAGGGAGCAACATCCAGCAGCGCTGACAAACTGTGTCAGCTGCACACACAATACACAGGAGTTTGCATCAGATTCACTTCTGCTTCCACCTCCCTCTTGTCGCCATAACACAACCAAGCTCCCCAGGCACATCCCACTCAAAACTGTTTGCAATGTAGCCTCCACCAGCACCTAATTCATACAACTCTGCCCTCCTTGCAGACACAGGAAGTCAATGCAGGCTTCCTTTTCTGTTGCCCTTCTGCAACAGCACAGCAACCTCCAGCATCACTCCCTGTTTAACAGCTATGTCTTCTGCTTCATTCCTGTAATAACTTCTTTCCCTCGAGTCAGATTCATTAACCAGCTGCCGCAGAGCTGTTTCCCTCCCCCAGGTACTCTGTGCTTTTCATTTGTAAATGACTCATCTCAGACTGGGCTCACTGCAAAGACTCCCTTCTCCTTTTGCGGCACCAAGTGCGTCGCTGGCACACGAGAAAAGCCAAAAACGCGAGCAGCTCAGTTCCCTCCAATACTCCGTTTCTTTCTCCGTCCTCTATCGCCGTCAGCAGGGGACAGCTCTTTATTCAAAGTGCTGTTTCATCCCTTGTTTCTTTGCCGACCAAAGGCACCGTGTACCAAAGCATAAATAAGATCTTCACCACTCCAGGCCAGGCTTTGAGGACACGAAAAATGTAAGAACAAACTTGAAAACTTCCAATGCACTAAAGAAGCTTCAGCAAACCAATGTGACTCCTGTCACTGGCAGAGAATAAACACCAAGGATGCCAAATTCACATCTATTTCCCAGCAGACTGTGGCTTGCCGAGGAGCTAAAATGATTTCCAAAGGCATTTGCATTCCCTCCTGCCCCATTGCTGAGCAGACATTAGAAATGGGAAGAGAAGGAAACAAGAGCTGGTGAGTACCACAGTACTCCCCCTCACTAGTCAGATCTAGTAAGGAACTGGATGACCAGTACACTGCAGCTGCCCATGTGGGAAGCCAGAAACAGACTCAATCCATCTTCATCACTCTGATCTATTAGACATGGGTACATGAAGTCCACCTACGCCTTGTGAGCAGCTGTCACTTAAACACCAAGAGAAGTGAGAAGAGAAAGCAGCACTGCCAATGCTTTGGGTAATAGTTCCTGTGAGATGTAAGGCAAAGCTTTGTGCTCTGTGCTTGTTCACTTAACATCTTTCTCCAGGAATTTTTTTTGGCTAGCATTTCCAGTGGGAGAGAGAGCCGGCAAAGGGACTCAATCCAGAGGCAAATGGATGGGAGGAATTTAGAGCCACCTCTCAAGCTTAAAAGATGGTGTGCCTGCACTGCAGAAGAAAGGGAGTTTGCTTTTACAAGTATGTAAAACAACAAGTCCTGTGGCTGAGGACTGATAACATGCAAATGGCAAAGAAATCTGGTAGCAGTAAGAGGAAGGCACATGCATTGTACAAGCAAGTGCAGGTGACAACTGGCTGCAAGACTGAAGAACTGTCACAGCTCTCTGCTCAAACAGATCCCCTTCTCTCTCATGGAAAGCCTTTCCCTTTACACCATAGAGTGAAACGCAGGGTCCAAACCACAAAGCAGTGCTGCCCCAGACTCAGAGGAAGGAATCAACTGGCCTAAGAGCACAACTACAAACCTTCCACAATCAGGCATCGCAAGTGTTTAGGCTCAGGGCACTGGGCACATCTAATGGCTTTGCCACAAATCCTCCTGCACACATTTGGACAGAGATGAGCTGCTGACAAAATGGGAAGAGCAATTCCCTGCCTCCTGGAAGCATCAGAAAGATCAGTGAGACCTTCTGATATCATAGCATAAAGATTCAAGTAAATACTCAAGAGCACAAGTGATGGACAAACCTATAGCAGTCTCAAAGCCAAGAATCCAGACTCTGACATTAAATCAGCATTTTTATTTTATTTTAAAATGTGCTTTTTTTGTGAATTCCTGTTTCAATGACCACCCCACCCTCCCCATAAAAAATCCCACACACCTTGACAAACTAGGTGCAAATCACCTGAAGTTAGTCTGTAACAAATAAAAAAAACACAAAACAAAGGCTGAAATGCTTTAGAATCACAACAACCGTACAAAAAAAAAAAAGCCACAGAGAAAAATACAACCTGAAAGTGTTCAAAATTCAGAAATACTAGTCAAGTCCATTGCTTCAGTAAGGGGATGCTGCTGCGACCCCTGCCAGTGGGTCCTGGGCCACCAGCTTGCCAAGAAGTTAAATAGTGTTCTCCCATGCAGAGAGCACCAAGGAAGAGCAAAAGTATCAATGGGGGAAAACAACTCACAAGCACATGGAATCACAGAATATCAGGAATTGGAAGGGATCTCAAGAGATCATCTAGTCCAATCCCCCTGCCAGAGCAGGAACACCCAGACTAGATCACACAAGAACACATCCACACAGGTTTTGAATGTCTCCACAGAAGGAGACTCCACAGCCTCTCCAGGCAGCCCGTTCCACTGTTCTGTAATCCTCACTGTGAAGAAGTTCCTTCTCAGATTCCTGTGGAACCCCCTGTATTCCAGTTTCCACTCACTGCCCCAAGTCCTATCATTCTAGGTCACCTAGAACAGCCTGGCTCCACCATCCTGACACTCATCCTTTACACATTTATAGACATTAATGAGGTCACTCCTCAGTCTCCTCTTCTCCAAGATAAAGAGACCCAGTTCCTTCAGCCTTTCCACATAAGGGAGATGCCCCAATCCCTTTATCATCTTCATTGCTCTGCACTGGACTCTCTCAAGCAGTTCCCTGTCCTTCATGAACTGAGGGCCCCAGAACTGGACACAATACTCCAGATGTGGTCTCACCAGAGCAAAGTAGAGAGGGAGGAGAACTTCTCCCAACCTAATGACTAGGTCCTTTCGACTACACCCCAAGATGCCATTGGCCTTCTTGGCCACAAGGTCATGCTGGCTCATGGTCACACTGTTGTCTACCAGGACCCCCAGGTCCCTTTCCATTACACTGTTCTCTAACAGGCTGGTCCCCAGCATAAATTGATACATGGGGTTGTTCTTGCCCATATGTAAGACCCTACACTTGCACCTGTTATATTGAACTTCTCCCCCCACCCCGCCAACTCTCCAGCCTGTTCTAGTTGGCTTATCCACCATTTGCATCAGAAAATTGTCATCAATGCACTGGAGGAATCTCTTGAACTGTGGATTGCTGGCTGAGTGGATCTTCCAGCAAATATCAGGGTAGTAAAAATCCCCCACAATAACCTGGGCCTGTACTCTAGAGGCTGCTCTCAGCTGCCAGTAGAAGGCCTCACTGACTTACTCATCCTGATCTGGTGGCCTGTAATAGACCCCAACAGTATCACCTATGCCAGCCTGCCCCTTACTTCTCATCCACAAACTCTCAGTTCTCTCTTCATCCACTCCTGGAATGTATTCAATACATTCTAGCTGTTCTCTCACATAAATAGCAACTCCACCACCTTGCCTTGCTGGTCTGTCTTTCCTGAGAAGGACATAGCCATCCATGACCACATTCCAGTCATGTGAGCTGTCCAACCATGTCTCTGGGATTGCCACCAGATCATATCTCCTGCCTGAGAACAGATTTCTAACTCCTCCTGTTTATTCCCCAAGATGTGTGCATTGGTGTACAGGCATTTCAGGGAGCAAGACAAGCACCCTGATTTCACCCCAGGGGGATGGGAGGCTCCTGCTCTTCATGGATATTGGAGCCCCCTGTCCCAGTGGTGAAAGCCCAGCTACTCCTCCCCCCTTCACATCTAGTTTAAAGCCCTGTCAATTAGCCCTGCAGTCTCTTGGGCAGGGCTCTCTCTCTTTCCCCTTTGGGACAAGTGTCCTCCACCTGATGACACTCAGTGCTGCATAAGCCATCCCATTAGCAAAAATTGCAAAACTGTGTGGGTGACACCAGCTACAGAGCCATGTATTGATTGATTGGACTGATATGTTCCTTCCACTGTCATTTCCTCCCACTGGAAGGTACAAGGAAAAAATAACCCATGAACCAGATCCATTTAATAACTTTCCCAACGTTCTAAAGTCTCATCACCCTGTGCCTACGAGTCACAGTCTCTACCTGGAAAATCAGTAGTCAACAGTAGTCAGGTGACTGTAACAGATTAAGGGGTCCTGGTCACATTCTTCACCCAGGCACCAGGAAGGCAGCAGACTCTTCTGTGAGTGGGATCTGCCCAGCATATTGGGACTTCTGTTCTGCTTAAGAGGGAGTGACCAATTTACTACAGCCCATTTTCTTCTCCTTGTGGATGAGGTTTTCACTGGAGCAACAGACCTTCCCAGCTGCACAGATGTTGTCAGTGAGGAATGCTCATCCCTCTTCATTTGTTGGGCCTTCAACAGCCGGAATACCTATTGTTCAGAGGAACTGGAGGTGCTGAGGTGGCCAGGGAGGGAGCTCACTCACTGCCCCAAACACAAACATTGGTCCACTCATTTCTTTCTTCTAGGATTCAGCCTCCATCTGACCAGGGCAGGATGCTGGGGCACCATGATCCTGGCTCCTATCTGGCAAGGGTGCTGGTTTTTGATTTAAGGTGGTCTTGGTCGAAAAGTCTATTTCTGCTTCAGCTTCTCTGATGGACATGAGCCTTTCCACTTCTTCTCGGAGCTGTGTTGCCATGCTGAGCAGATCACAGCGTAGACAGCCCCCTCGGTAGCAGTGAAAGTCT
>VZTY01022807.1:0-15055 GCA_013400935.1 Turnix velox
TCCAGGGATGCAAACTGACTACATTATGCTATAGATTTGGATTCTAAAAATCACGAACTATGCACTACAGGCTCAGACAAGCTTCTGAAGTTACAGTGAGTAGTTCACCTCACAATGACACCATAAAAGTGCACTTTACAGTCAGTTTACAAATGCCATCCCATAAGTCATGACTTCACTATGATGATATAAGCTGTTTTCTCAATAACACGAGAACAGAACTTTGAACATGCAGGGGACGACCTCTTTAAAAATAAATGCCTGAGCCTCTGCCAGGTTGTCACGACAGGAACACACGCTCTCCTGGAGCAGCAAACATAGAACTCAACATGGATTCAAAAAGTGGGTTACATTGTTAAGCTTGTTTCACTACTGGTAAAAAATTAATTCAATGGAAAAATAAGAATTCCCAAGCCACCTGTTTTTGCCAGCAAAACCCATGGTTGAAACTAAGCATGTATATTCTTAGCATTGAATTGTCTGAGTATTCATTCATGTTTAGGTGGGAAGAAAGAATGCAGGAACTCATTCTGAGGTCACAAGAGTGATACTCTCTGGTTTGGGTGTATTTTCACATTGATTAGGTATTATTTTAAAATAATTTAACAGATTTATTAATTCAACAGATTTATTAATTCCAGTAATTAGTAGATTTATGTGCTTATTCAAGGTATATTAGAAAATATATTAATTCCTACTTTTTAATACCTATTTTTTGCTCTCAAACTTAATAAATTTCCTTTCCCTTCAATAAACTTTCAAAAGGATCACATTTTGATTAGAGGTCTGCAAAGAGAAGACGTGATTGCTTTTCCTCTTGAAGAGGCCATAGGACTACTAAAACCTAATTCACAAAAAAATAAGTCATAGTTTTTTGTGGGTTGAAGTCTTAGATGGGTTTTTTGGCAAATTTGGGGGGGTCTTTTGGGAGGGGTAATTTTTTTTGAGATTTGTGGTAGTGATTCTTTTTTCTTTTTTAACTAAACCACATATATTGCAAATGCAGCCTCATAGGTACAAACCTCTTTTCAGAATCTTGTCCAGGAATAGTGAGAGACAAAACCAAAACAACAAAAGAAAAAACTCAAACAAGTAAAATAACACACAATTTTTATGAAAAATAATGTCACCTTAAACTCATCTTTACCTAAAACCTGAACATTTCTCTGGTCAGGTAATGTAGAGGCAGGGAAATGTAACTAATTTATAAATAATCCTAATACAAAGCAGTAAGTAAACTCTGCTTCTGCTGCAAATGCATCCCACCCACTAACTTTTAATATAGTGTGCGGGAAAAGAATTTGATGGTGAATGTAATGAATATGACAAATACAAACTTCCCAAATATGCAAATTGCAAGTAAAGGAAAAAAATGCCTTTTCAAAGAAAGAGTGTACCTAAGAAACATTAAACCCTAAACCATAAAGATGTAATTTAGAAAAAGTCAATAGAATCTACCTGCTCTTTAGTTTCAGTGATCAAAAACCTTAAACAGAAAATGCTGACAGTCTTTTCTCCCCTCTGCAGCAAAAACTGGAGCACTAACTTTGAACACCTTGACATTTGCCTTTATGCCTCTGCCTTAACCCTGGCACTGGTCTGCTCTTAAAGGAGGAAAAGAGCATCTTTGAAAATCTCAAATATATATACACTAATTCTTACACTTAGCTGTCTGCAGCTGAGCAGAGCCATTTACGTAGTCCACTGAACACTGTTTAGTAAACACAAGAGTGCTTCTATCTTGCTGCCCTTGTAAAACCAAGACAGAGGGTTCTGTTTTAATGCACACCCTGGTTCAGTGTTAATCCTGTTTTATGCTGTTCACACCTGCTGCTGACCTGCAGCCTGTCGATGGGTTGAGGTTTGTGCTGCTCAGAGACAATCCTCACCAGCTTCAACAACAACAAAAAAAAAGATTACTAAAGTGGAAACAAACCCCAAACTGCTATGCAGAAACTGTAAAAGGGAAGAACTGATATGCACACCTCAATTTTCCTTACTTTACTACTTCTGACTGATCAAAATTTATAAGTGCACATGCTTATATTTAGCCCTCATGTTTGTTTTTTCCAGGTCTTCCTCTCCAGATAGCAAATCTTAAGAGACTTATGTCAGGGACACAACCTTTATAAATACATACTGTGTAACTCACCTTTTCCTTCGTGTCTAACATATGTACTACATCTTTATAAAGCCTCTTTAAAGAAACAACAGGCTTTTACAGATATTCCAATAAACTTCCTTTAACATATATTCCCATGGAATACAACTGTTGATGTTCTAGAAACAGGGTGTTTTCTTAAAGTTATAACACTGATCTCCACATTTTTAAAAGGAGACCATAAAGTCATATCTTACTCCCATTTATACCTGCAGTAAAACACACCCATGGCCCATTTGTACTGAAGGCTGAATGCTGTATCAGAGCCAAAAAGGTGATCTGTGATTAAAGGAATGGATCTACAACCACATAGTACTCATAGCCAGAGATAAGAAGAAAATCAAGGAAGAGAAAACCAAATATAATAGAAATCCTTTGTGTGGCAAACACATTGGTGCAAATTGTGCACCGAGATCAGG
Source organism: Turnix velox (assembly GCA_013400935.1). NCBI lineage: Eukaryota > Metazoa > Chordata > Aves > Charadriiformes > Turnicidae > Turnix > Turnix velox. The sequence continues at coordinate 2,581 of VZTY01022807.1, forward strand.
GACAGAAATCACTTGCAACCTCACTGACTCAAAGACTCAGCTGAAGGCAATGTTATCCACAGCAAATTCTTGAACTAGAGAATTACAACATGAAGGGCAGGACACACTACTTTCACACTCACTTTAAGATGCTCATTTTATGAGTAGAATAACATAAAGAAGTATCACAGTATTTGGAAAGTGAACTCTGTCTCCTTTATCCTGTTATGCCATCTTGGCCTATTTCCTCCTACAAAAGACAAAGTAGAAAAATGGCTTCTGTCAAAGAGCCAAGTTCCTATATCTCTTAAACCCTTTATGAATCTTCCATAAATAAAACGTTGGTTGGAGGCCAGTCAAGGCAATTCTCCATCTATTAAAACTTACTTTACATCTTGTGGGAAAGACACGCTGAATGACAATGACCACTCTTTGTGGGTCTTTTTTAAATTCTGCATTGGAACACATAGGTGTTTCTGCCTATATAGGAAGACAATAGGTATCAAGAAGTCATAAGCTACAGCTTCTGATCCAGAATTCATTAGTAGAAACAAACCAAGATCAACCAGTCTACCTAAATTCAATCTCTCCCACAATTCAGATGTAAAACCAAGGAAAAAAGATATCAGTCTCACTTTGTCTTACCATCTCCATCTGAAGGATGTCTACCTCCCTCTTCAGTCAACACATGACTGAGAATGTTGGCATAATGCCAACACTGCTTTTAAGCTCACACAGAAAATATTATGGGGTAATCTTAGTATTTCCTGGTCACAATCCCTTAGGCAACTCTATACTGGTGCAAATGTCACATCCTGTCAGTGAAACCTTGGACACAGGCTGCATGTCTTCATTGATTTCTTTTATAATACTGCCAAATCATTCATCTTTAAAATCAATTCCAGACTGACCCAAAAACTTCTGAAATTAATGGTATTCTTTCTATGTATTTTTTAATCTTGCTACTACCAGAAAATGCAAAAGTTTTCTTAAGAAGGATGTGAGAGCTAGGTAGCAGGTTGTACTTGATACCTTGGAAAATCTCTGCCAAGTTATCTAACAATAGCATTAAAATCCCACACCACTGTCAGACAATGGCATCTGCATTATTCCTCTTCCTGGATTATCTAAGGTGAAGTATCACAATTTTTAAAAGTTTGGGGCAAAAAAGGTGGGGAGGGGAAGCCCCACCCCAGTCATCCATCAAGTTTATATCCAGGCCACCGCTTCTAAGAAATTTAATATACACTAAAGAGATATAAAAAGACATAAAAAGCTTTCAGAAAAAAAAAAAAAAAAAGTACTTCAGAAGCTGCATTGTAATATTGCCAGGTAGATTTTGTGCCAGATTATTAAGTTGACATAAATGCCAGGATACCACATTTCAGAAGTGGTAGCAACTTGCATATCATCTACTATTAGTGGCTGAAGCACACTGCTGATTACAAAGCTCAGCTATCATCATCTGAGGGGGAGAATAAATAAATGAATTTTTTTTTTTAAATCAGCATCTCCTACCAACCTCACTACCTGCTGCCTTCAAGTGCTCTTTTCAAGTATGGCCTCCACAGAAAAAGAAGTTAAGACCACTTTATTTTGATTATAGTGCTTTCCCTAGGCACAAATTTTTATTCCAGTTTGAATCTTTAAACCATTACATTTCCAGCGATGCATTTTTATATTTACAGTTGACATCTTCACAGAAGAATGAAACCTTTGAGCAACAGCTCTAAAGCATGAAGGTTGCCTGCAGTAAGTACTTAAATTATTTTACACCCAAATGGAGCCAGTTGTTTTTAGCTAAAATTTAATAAACCTTAAATCAATGACCTTTCTTTTACTGAAAGCCTGCACTCAGGAAAACTAACTTTCCCTAGAAACATATTTTGGTGAGTAAATGCCAAGCAAAGGGCTATTTAAATCAGAACATTTTCTCAGTTTACAGCTTGTGAACATGCAGTTCCTAAATTCTCAGCTGCTGCTTAATGTATAGAGCAGCATTGTCTTGGTTTAATCACATACCATTGATTTCAGAGTGTCACAGTGATCTCATTGACAGGAATCAATAATCCAAAATCAATCACATCTGCTTTTATAACATCATTCATCAAATTTGAATATCCCAACATTAATTTTACACACATTAAAGAACAAGGAAATTTTTAAAAACCCAAAAATCACATAAATAAAACTGGGTAAACTTCAAGATGATATCAGTGCATCTGAATGTACTTTACTTTATACCTGCTGGGCTAAATTAATGATGAATCATACCTTGTCTTCCCAGCAGACTCTGAGACATTCTTTTTCCAACACAAAAACACACAGTGAGCGAAGGTGGAGGACATAGTTGTAAATGATCAAGCATTGTTTTATAAACAGAGGAGTTAGGTTCTGAATTTCAAATGTGCTGCCAGTGTTCTACAAAATGCACAAGTATATTACACTGTGAAGCAAACCCACTGTGTAAGTCAGCAACTGCATTTCATGGAGCAGGAGAGGTTGAGAATTTCTTTACCAAGAGCATGAATAGATACAGCCACTTACCAAAAGAGCTGTTATTGTTGCTGAGGACTCCTCTCTCAACATATTCACCTGTAATTTTGTCAAGGTAATAAATCCTTCCATTCATTACAGCCCACTCAAAACCACCCTGCTATTTAATTTAAATGGAAAAAAGGCCCAGAGAGTCTAAAACATTTACTTTTGCTAATGTAAAAGTGCTGGCATTTTACTTCATTCCCTGATAAGCTGGTGCCAGTGGATGTGATTATTCTTTTCTTATTCAAAGCATATCAGTAGTTTGAAAGCACTCTCAATCTTATCAGGTATATGAACAGCACAGTTACTGAAAACAGTTTGTACTGCTCCTCTCTCTTTCTGCCAGGCTATCAGATAAACCCAACTAACTTAACTGTATTTACACACAATCACACATAAGCTGTGTCTTCAATATACTGTGGCTTGTTTCTGCCATGCTACAGGTTCTCTGCTTGACATTAGTTGTAACAAAAACACCATCAGTGTACCAGCTTGCAATAAAAATACCATCATTCACAAGAGGGATATGTGCATCAAAAAAAAAAAAAAGGTGAGGAGGAGAAAAATTTGGCAGCATAAGAATGAACACTTCCATCTCAATATTTTATTGGTACTATGTATAAAAGAAGCAGCTTCAAATGCATTCAAAACATACCTGACACAGGAGAAAAAATTTCTATTTGCTTTTTTATTTTATTCTCCTGCTCTCTAAGAAGTGTCGACAATTTGCAATGGGTGAAAGAAGAGAAAGGAAAAGGCTTACAGTGTCTGAAAGCATTTAAATGTATTTACTGCTTTTGTCCAGAACAAGTTTTTGATTTCTCACAATCTGTCTGTCATCGGACACTAAAATTAAGAAACCAATACAAAGCCAAAAAAAACAACACTCTTCCCAAATAAGCCTCTCAGCAACTCTCCTTTTCATTTAGAGCCCTCAATTTTCCATGCTAACTACTGAGGAATAATAACAGATCAACCACTTCAGAAGGGCCAAAGCTTTGAAGATTTTTGCTTACTGCACAGCCGTAGGAAATAGGTGCAGAATAATCTCCTTTCATTCCCCTCAGAATGCCAGCTACAGTGTAGTATTCGAAGAGTTAAACCTACCTGGCTGCACTCTGGCTGCTTTCGGCTAGGAAATGAAAAGTTCAGGAACACCATGAGAAATCCCAAGTTTCAGCTCTTGATTAATTACAGCCTTCGTTAGAAGCTGAAGCTTCAGCCCCCGTGTGAGTCCTCCCTTCCCATCATCACCACCACCCACCCACAGCCTGAACACCTCTGATGGAGCAGCAAAGGGCAGGAATGTGCCACCACCTGAGCCCATCCTGCGCTCGGGTCTGGACTCCCAGAGCAGAACCAGCCATCCTCTAGATTTGTAGGAGAACAATAAGCTGAATTAAGCCAAGTGTGCAGTGCCGGGTAATTCAGTCGATTGTTGTTTCTCCATCTGTGACACTGTGGCCTGGTGATTGATGGGACAGGTGTCATTCATACAAATGTCACCCACCGACAGCGGCTGCCCCGCTCTTCGAGTATCACCCAGCACCAACTGGGCTCAAACCACTCCCTGCTAGAGGAACTATGGGGTGCCCACAAGCTCTCCTAAAGTTATTGGGAAACCAATTCTCACCCCTTTAATGCTCACGGGGACAGTTGTTTCAAGATGTGGCATTTCATGCCACTTTGAAACATCTAATTTGTCCCACTATGTTAACGGCTGCTATGAGAACATTGCCAGGGGATTCTTTCACTGCTGGAAAAGTGAATATAATTTAGTAGAGGAAATCTTGCATTCACGGAACATTAAACTACCACAGTGGGGGAAAAAAAAATAATAAAATAATCCACTTCATGCTGTAAGAATTTTACCATTCTCTGAAGATAATTTTGCTAGCAATCCATGCACATTCGCTTTCACAAGCACACTCTAAATCTGTTGGTTTTTAAGATGGCACATGAGTTTAGCTTTTATTTTTACTACACGATTTTTCTCCTTTGGTTTTTTTTTTTTAAACAGAAATAAAAATAATTGTGCTAAAGAAAATCTCACAGACTTTCTGAAATTAATTCACCTGAAAACTATTTTAACTCATCAACCGAGCATATCACAGTCAATCTAAGCAAGAAAACACTAACTTCAACATAAAAAGACACCAGCATTCATTCTTCCAAAAGACTAAAACCAAATCCTGCAGCCTGTCTAAAGACAGAGATTAAAAAAAGTAAAAAAGCATAGAAAATTACCTGGTCCTTTCTATCCTCTGTATTTTCAATATATAGAGAATTATATAAACTACCAGTAACTAGCTATGCTAAGACCACATACTCAGAGCCCAAACATAAAGGAGTACGAGTTCACCATTTGTTAACTATTGTTCTTTAATAAAAAAATAATAAATTGTTCTTTAATAATTATTTTCCTGTCTTGTAGCTCTTTAAAAATACTCACATGTGAGACACATAAAAGAGTTCCTTCTGAAAACAGCTCAAGGAACAAAACCTAGAAATATGGGGAAAGAGGTAAAAAAGAATGGTAGCACAGATAAGGATGGACTGAATAAAACAAGCTACCTCCACCTCTTCCCACTCATCCTAGCACCTTTATATGGAAAGGATTTTCAGAAATGGTCAGGAACAAGTAAGCACTACACTTTAGATACAGCTTCTTCATTACACTTGCCAGTATCTCTGTATCTGTAGGATTTGAAGTTGTACAATGTCTAGATGCTAGCTGGTGGGGGGGCAGGCTATCATTTTTTAAATTAAATCTTTACTTTTTTCAATAAAGGGGTTTTTTTCCTCTTTTTTTTTTTGTTTGGGTTTTTCCTGAGGCCACTCAAAACAAGCAAGAGCAACGGCACATCATCTTCTCATTCCAACTTGCCTAAGTCATCAATCTCTGATCACACCTATTAGAATTGTGCTGTAGCAAACAGTACATTTCGAGACAGCTTGACCAGTTGTTTAAGGGAAGAGTGTGTGATGGAGCAAAGCTAAATCGACATATCTGTGATAGTTCTGATACCCCTCAGCATGGCTAATATTAATTTGTTTTCTTTGGCTAGGTAAGTGCTGCCAAAACACATTACATATGGTAGGTAGGTTCCAATCAAAATGACGAAAAGGAGATGTGCAAGTTTTTTCCACTTAGAGAGACACAGAAAGATAGAGAGAAATAAGAGATACCCACACTAACCTACAGACTTATAGCCTAAGGAAAAAAAAAACCAAACTCAAATCAATTTAAGTTTGGTTTCAGAAAGCTTTACAAGAATCTGCCCTCCCACACAAAGACCGCAGCTCAAACCTGCAGAGGTTTGACTCGGGGAGAGGGGATATAATTTTCAATATATGATATAAGGGTATATCTATTTTCATGTGCATAGAGGTAGCTCATAGTATTTCAGTAGGTTATAATAGAAATAAATGTGCACAGTTGTGTACAGGAATATTATAAATGGCATGAAGGAGTTGAGGAAAAGAAACCTCTATTTCATACAGCCTGATATACCATTCTAACTTTCTGCAGTACATGGAGACCCTTCTCCAATTTCACGTTCAATGTTCTGTGTTAGTGTCATGAAGAAGATGAGGTTTATATTTATAATAGTACTTTTTGTTTTGCCTTGTAAATTATTTTGATCTAACTCGAGAAAAAATCCATCCTGATTCCATACAAATTCAGAGCGGCGAGAATTAGACATTCAGCAGCAAAGAAAAACAGCATATGCTCATATCACACTCTGTAAAAGTACCTACAGCACTCTTTTATTAGGATGTCAACTAAGATTTTTTTCCTAGCAAGTCCAGGAAGCTGAAGCAAAACAAAAAAAAATAATTTAATTTTAAGAGAAACTGGGAATGATGCTGTGATAAAAAGCTACGCTCCTTAAAACGGGAAGATAATTAGAAATTAGACAAGATTCCCTTTAATGCCAACCTGCGATATCAAAGAACAGCAAAGAGAAAAATCCTTCTATTTGAAGGAAATATAGTTCAAAAATGTTACAAGTATTATGTAAACAAACAAAAGAGATTTAAAGCTTCTGTTACATAGTAAATATATAAATTGTTTCACAAGACATACATGTTACAAGGCAACGTTCTACCGCACCTATTGAAGTTACTCTCCAAAATGTATCAAAAAGGTAACATTAAATCCTTCAAAAATAACAATTAATGCTATCTGAAATAGCAACATGGAATTCAATTCTGTATTTTCCTCTAATCTTTCACAGTAATTTCACTTCTGAACGGGCAAACTCTAACAAATAAACTATAGGAATTTTGGTGAGGACTAGGGGCCACAAACATGAAAGTGTATTTTATATCTTTGTTTAAAGACATCATGATTTATATTAATGTCCATATGTAGGAGGTTTTCTTCCTAAAAACAATTATATTTAGATGTAAATATAACTGTGTCCAAGGACACATGCAGCTGAAAAATAAAAACAAAAACAGTTCATTAAATGCTAAAACTTAACAAGAATATGAATAAATACCACTCACGCAAATTACTTGGAAGAGGAAAATTTTACCAAAAAAAACCACAAAACCTCAGCACCTCTTTGAAGTAAAATTCTGAGTAAAAATACAGAAATGGGGACAATGTGATAGAAAATCAGTTGCAAATGTCTTAGGTACATTGCTGGCCAGCTCCCTTCTCATGGGCTGGAAAAAAATAAACACATAAAAGCAGCAGGTTTTTGACAAGCAGCTGCACAGTGGGAAGTTATACAGCTCTGCATATACCTGCTGTATACACATCTTTGTGCACACACATGATAAATACGTGCACATTGCACAAACTGCACAAGGAATACACTATATACATGGAACACACATAGACATACATGCATTTTGACTCAGAACTTGATGTGTATAAACGTAGGATTTCCATACAAAACACAAATATATTAAAAAAGAAAAAACCTCACAGATGTACATGCTTCTCCAGACATGACCATATGCATGCATGATTACCTAGCTCAAGCCTAAAAGTAAAAGAAGACACACAAAATGTAAAAGAGCATGTAATAAGTGGGAACATCAAGCTGCAGCAACTGTCGGTGTCATCCCTGCACTATCAAACATACGTACGAGTATGATGGGAGACAGAGAGGCTAAATATTTCACTGCCAGAGCATGTTGAGAAATGCAATTCATTTCTCCCTCATGTGCTGCAGGACAATGACAATTTAATACAAGGCCAGGGGATGTAAAAGAGAGGAAAACTGAACAAACTGGCCCGGCATAATCACAGATTTCCTCTAGAGAGCCTGGTAGCGCAAGGCTCATACGCACTTGTAACGGATCAACATTTTATTGTTTCCTCCATCCATGAATTTGCTATGAAGAAGAACACACAGCAAAGCTTATCTTATAGACAGATGCATCTTCAAGCTACAATGAAAGTAAGAATTCCTCCCTTTTCCCTTTTTTTTTTTTTCCCCCTCTTACTTACCCTGTACATTTCACTTCTTTCCCTTCTGACAAGGAAAAAAGAATTATTTGTGCTATTTTCTTGAAATGTTTGAGTGACTGCTTTTCTCCCACTTATACTTTCACAGGGGTGCAAGAAAACATCTCTGCAGGTCAAGGGCCAATTCTTTAAAAACACTCCACAAAATGAATAATCATGTCACTTATAAATAATTCATATTTTTATCCCATAATTTTCCTATTCCAATTTTGCTCTGAAACATACACAGAAATACCAACACAGCAGATGGACTGACATATCTGTAAGAACAGACATATCAGACTTTTTTAGCTACTCTAAGCAAAGTATGCTTCAAGTATTGTTAAATATTATCATAGACAAGTTACCTTCTGCATTTGATGAATAGCACCATGTATTTGAAATTAATTGCAAAAGTAGGGTTGGCTAATGAGGCAGCCCTTATCTTTTCTCAGCAGTGCAAGCACAAGTATTTTTCTGCTGGCTCAATATTTTTTAAATGCCCAAAGTGCTATTAACTAAGTTGAAATCTGATTAAAATATGAAGGCTAAAATATTCACAACAGCTAAAGCAGATATCAAAAAAAAAAAAAAAAAGAGCTAAGGAAATTCTTATCTCTTCTCTTATCGTTAAGCATGTGTTTTGAAAAATAATAATTAAATAAATTATTCCCTGCAGATTCTCTCAGTTCCTCTGCTCACCATTAGCATCTTTGAAAACAGTTTGCTAGAACAATAGTTATTCTTTATTATGGAACTACAGGGATGGTGCCCTTCTACCAACCTCAGTTTAAAAAGAAATTTTGCAGGAAATGCTAAAGTTTAAGGACTGTCAGAAAAAGGACAGCCTGCCTTAGAAAAATGGAGGGGGGGGGTGGAAAAGTTGAGAAAAAATGATCAGCCATTCAAGAGAATTAATGGATATCCACAAGGGCTTAGCTAATAACATGGGTTAATTACCGCTGCAACGCACCAGGCTCAGTAAATAAAAGAGCACAACCATAAATACATTAAAATTAGCAATCATCGCTAAAAGAAGGGCAAGTCCTAGTAAATGAAAAAGCTGTCAGACAGGCATTTCAGCACAAATCTTTTACACTTTCCGCAGGATTTCAACTTGACAGCAGCCTATCAAAACCAAAGAAGTCAAGAGCTTCAACCAGAAAGAGAAGGAAGAAGGGACGAAAGGCCTGCCTGCTGCCCAAGGGGAGAACACGGGCAGGCAGAGTCTGTTCACTCACCCACACTTGGGGACTGGCTTCACAACACAGAGCTGCACACCACGTTACACACTGGGCACACTACGGAGACCTGCAGACTTGTGATTTAATATTAACTTTAGGCTTTATTTCTTCATTAGGCAACTATTTGAAGTTGTTTTTAAGACAGATGCCATGAGGTTAAAGATTTCCACAGCCTAGAGAAACCGCAGAGCAGAATCAAGTAGTGCCTCCCACTTCACAAAGAAGCATTCTCCAGTCCACCCCTTGCCTCCCCTTTACAAGTGAAAGACACTTCTAAAATACTTCATCAATTAGAAGATGTGCCAAAATGTTTTAAAGAGTGAAACCAACATAAACTCTTCTATGTTCAGCATATAATCACCTCCTGCAGGCATATGTATATATTTACATACTGATGCATGTGAGTATACACACATGCTTATATTAATCCGTACACAAACAGAAGCCAGGCAGACTCACACAGTAACTCCACAAACCATTCCCACATTACAACATAAGAATGGCTAGAAAAATAGAAGACGTGTGTACCAGCCATCACTGGGCTTAAGTATTCACATGATGTGATACCTGTGTCTACTTTGTGAATGTTACAGCCATTCCACACAATATTTAGTCATCTGTGTATATTATCTCTCGTGACATAAGGTGCATGCAACAAATTCAGACTGGAACAGCTGAATTTGTTTCACATTTAAACACTGTTGTACATTTTAAAAAGGAGAAAATAGGGAAACTGATAAGGATTCAAATTAATAAGACACAGTAACCCACAAAGGGAAAATGTACATAGTGCATACAGTAGCTTTCTTGAGTTACAAATCTCGTCAGTTTTCTATGTTTGGCATTCAGAGATCATGTTTAAATTTACTAAACTAGTCCCAGTGTCTTGTCACTGTCCCTCCCCCCTTTTTTGGGAGTGTTTCAATTGCCTTTCCTTCTTCCAACAGCTGTGACAACTGTTAAAACAGTCAGTAAAATTAAGTCCGCTCTATAATCCTTTAGTCAACGTTACATTTTAATCAGAGGTTGAAGGAGATTTTACATTATGAACGCACTTACTCATTTAGAAAAATTAAACTGAAACACATGTCAAAAACGAGCAGATACATTTACTGCATGTGTTAACTTAATAAATATTACTAATTATTAGGGCTATTGTTATTGCTGAAAGAGCAAAAAGCCAAGGTTGCAGCTGGCTTTAAGTTACGGCATTCTTTAACATGCTCTGCCTTAAAATCAAAGCATACCTAGTGATGGTTTGACAGATGTCTGTGCACTCCCAAAATGTTCAGACAATCTTTAGCTCGTGTTCTCTCTGCCCTCATCCGTAACATAGGAACCACATAAACTACTACATTTATTTTGCATGTCTTTATGATTGGATGTGCCTATGCATGCTATAATATACAGTCAAAATATAATTATATGAATATTAATAATGTGTAAAACTGTATGGTTTATCTAGACAGAGAAGCAGATATGTTTCTGAGCATTAGTTATTCGTCTGTGTCCAACCCTACCCTCAGATGATATATATCGGGAGTGTTTTAAGATGACTTTTAATTGAGCCAAAGAGGAAGAAAAAAATTAGTTTGAATCTTGCACCAGAGCCAAAAAGACATGTGCCCTGATTTCATTTAAATGCATCTAGTCTAAGAGGCTTATCTAAACTAATCATTCAAATTAGCTGTAAGAAGGTAAATTCAAGAAAGCTCCTTTGGCCAGGGAGGAGGGGGGGGGACATCCACCAAAAAAACTCATCATCCAACTTACTGTCTTTTATGTATTTTATTAAAAAAATGTGTGACTGTTAGCGAAAGCTGTGGAAACTGCATTCTTACAGTTATGAAGCTAATCTCCTGCCACTACACAGCAGCTCACAACGCACTGACCTATAAACCACAACTGAAAGGGTATCTCCTACCTCCGCTGATTTGATTTCATTTATCGCAGGACATTACCCTGTCTCCCAAACTATATTCCTACAAGCCAGGCTTATTTAAGTTACTTGCAGCGTTATTTCACCACCACGCAACCGCTGCAATTCACTTTTTGTCTCTGGCTTAATTACAAATAGCAACGCAACACGCAGACAGTAAGGACAGCTAGTGGGCATCTACCTATAATACACTGTCACCTCTCAGCGCTGCCTTCCCACAGGCTGCGTTCCAGGGCGATGCTGGCCATTATCTAGGGTGTCGTTTTGTTGTTTGGGGCTTTTTATTCCTCCGTCAGTGCTACTGAAACACGAAGGCACGGCTACCTAAGTGGCCCGACATAAAGAAAAATTACTTGGCGACAGCTCCCCGCGATACGCTGATACTTAATATCCCTGCTGGAGGCTGAAATCAAGTTGAGGAGCCACTCGGCAGCCCCAGACCGCCGGGTTTTGTTCGGGGCGCCAGGCTTTCCGCCGGTGACAATGCTCCGCCAGGTAGCTCACAAATACCAGCCAACAACCGCGCGGCTGGCAGGAAAAAAAAAAAAGTATTTTGCCGCCTTTTGCACGGGAAAAAAGAAAACAAAATTAAATTAAATTAAAGAAGGAGCAAGAGGGCCACGCCGCGCAGCACGGCCCCCCCTCTCTGCTAAAGTACGAAACAGCCCGCCCGTGTGGCTCATGCCGCCGGTCCGGCAGGGCGGCCGCTACCTCGGGGCAATGGCCAACCTTACGGCGGGGCAGCGCGGCCGCTCCCAACGGTTCCTTCCCGCCGCCTCCCCCTTTACCCCCGCCGCCTCGCAGCCCGAGGGAGCGGCAGGACAGCCGGTGCACCTGTCAGGCTGTGAGCGCCAGGACCCCGGGTGCCTCCCGCCTGTCCGCCTTCCCCCCCTTCCTTCCTCCGGCGCGCCGCCGCCGCGCAGCAGTGCCCCGGGCCGGGCCCAAGGCGGCCGCGATGGCTGACGGCCGCGACCCCGGCACAGCGTTACCTGCAGCGGCGTCTAGGCGCCTGTCATGTTTTGGTGGTGGTGGTGGGATGGGGGGGGAAGGCGGGGAGCGGTACCTACTCTTCCTCGTAGTGCAGGGAGAGCGGCTCCGGCAGGCAAAGTTCTACCGAATCCATGTGCGCCCGGCGACCATTCTCCGTGCACCCCCGCGTAAAGCAAAGTTTCCCGCGGCCAAGCGCCGCGCACTTGGCACACGCCCGCTCTCCGGGCCAGGCGGCGGCGGCGGCAGGCGCGGCCAGTGGGGACCAAAAGCTCGCCCGCCCGCCTAATCAAGGACTTAAAGCCCCGCTCGGAGCTC
>VZTY01022807.1:15673-33056 GCA_013400935.1 Turnix velox
TGTTATGCGTAATATAGAATCATAGAATAGTTTGGGTTGGAAGGGAGCATATATTTACATATATGTAAATATATATATATATATAAATCCACAAAAATTTATATAAATATATAGCTATCTATTTAAAAATCAAAAGCCTAATTTTATGCATTCCTAAAAAAACGAGCACCCAGATCTAATCCTTAGCATCCTGGAATATATACAGGTATATGTGCTCGTCTACAGGCTAGTGACATCTTAACACGGCTGTATTTAGAGTATGCCCCGTGCAGATTTCAGGATGTTTAGATACATATATTTAGATACAGTAAAGCGAAAGAAAAGCTCCAGAACTGATCAATTTCTTCCCGTAACTGTGGAGGGATTACAGTGGATGATCTCAGCCTGCTTCATTTTAACAAGGTAAGGGCTGCACCGTAGTAGGTCTGTATTAGTAAATCTGGGTGTGCACACGGTGTTTTGGAGTCTGGGCTTCCGTGGTGTAATTGTCACGAAATTAAATAGTAAATAAAATGCACGGTTCTGCATACATGCCTCAATAAGCATCACCAAGCTGAATTCCAGCAAACCCCTGATCAGAACCAGCTCAGGGGTGTTGATCTCCATCATATGGAAAGGTGCCTGATTAAATTTATTCCAAGAAAATGACCATATTTTTAAATTTAAAGACATTGTGTGTACTGGAACACATGTGCACACAACCTGTTTTGAAGGGATCAATCATGAATTGGGGGTGCAATTTTTTTCTCCTAAAAGGTACTTACTACTTTGACTTACTACTACCCAAAACACCACACTTATTTTCCAGTTTCAGAGTATTTCTGCTTCTACCAGGGAGAAAATATGCAGGTTATTTCTGGCAAGAAAAGTAAAAAACACTGTCGAGACCGCAATTTTTTATAATTCAGCTCAACTCAGCTCTTAGAAAATCTTTTGTGACTGGAGCCCTAACATGATGCAAATGGCAATCTTTTAGATCAAAACAAATCAGTGCATACCCTCGGAATGCATTAGTACTATTCACAAATGGGAATGCAAATGCCCTCTACAAATGGGTTTCACAGTATTATAGCAAATAAACACGGTAACAGAACAGAGCCCTGGTTCAAAATATGTAAGTTCAAAAGACATGTCTGTATATGATTACAGCAGAGAAATTCCAATGTTATGCATTTAACCTGATGTGAGAAGACTAGGCCTGCTTGCTACAAACCTCGTAGAAATGCATGCAAGTTTAGGAATTCAGAAAGTCACCCAGCAAAATTACAGCTCTGAGCACTGTATAAAAGTAGGAAGCAGAAAACTTAATCACCAGGATCATTATGCTGTCCATATTGTTAAATGTGAACTCTGTGACTAAGATGTAAATTTGGTTCAGAGCAGTGAATTTAAAAATTTGAAATGTAAAATACAAGCACTCTGATGTTTCTACAGAGACAAAGTAATCCATTTTTATCAGATTTTAATCGGAGAAGCATTTAGCCTATACTACAACTTGATAAATGTGGAATCAAATCAGAATGTGAATGTGATGTCTTCATAAGCATCAGTATTACTATATAAACTCACTGCAGTTGCTACAAACTGATTTTACTTGAGCACATTGACAAAAGATGAAAACACAATTGCATTGTTTGTATCGAGTGCTTCTCTGAGTGTCCTTTCATAGATTTACACCCAAAATTGCTGTTTTACAATGTTTTTGTGCTAAAATGCCTGCAAACAATTTCATGTGTGTTTTCATATTTAAAAATCATCCATAATGAATCCCTGTAATGAATAACTTTAAATAGTCACTTTTCTGTACTGTTTTCCCTGAAATGCACCTTAAAAATGTCATCATTTTCAAAACCATTTTGAAACTTAACAAAGCACCCATTAGTTTGATTTCTACTTTTGATCATCACAGCCTAAGACTATATGGTTATATTCAGTTCCTCAAAGCATGGTGGTCTCTTTCCTTCATTCACTATCTCTTCTGGCCCTCCTTTCCAGGTCCACATAGCTTTCACAGCCTTAGTGTTTTCTAGTCTCCCACTCTCCTTTACACCACCAAATAATACATTTTTCCTCAACCCCAGTGAACCAGCACTGCCTTTCAACTATCTTTCATCCAAGCAAACAGCTTTCTTCTCTGCCAGTGCTGCTTCTTGGACAGCCAGAAATGCAGTGCTGTACTTTGCATGTTGATAAATAAAGCAGTTGGCTTCTTCCCCTGGGACCAAAAGTGTCACCTCCACCAGGCTGGGGCCTGGAATTCCAACTACATTCTTGAACTTGGGTTTCACGGTTACCGATCAGTTTGGGGAAGGGAAAAGAATGATAAGGAAGAGATCACAGCAGCAAATTATCTGGGGCTAAGCATCACTTCATTTTCTCAAGCTTATCTCTAGAAATAAATAAAAATAGTAGTAGGGAAAAGAAAAACATATCGGTTTACTAAATTCTATGAGGGGATACAGATTAAGAACATGCATTCAAGCACACACCTGCAATAACTTACCAACACATACAGTGCAAAATCTTACCACCAGGAGTCTATAACAGAGCAGTGGGAATGGAATGAGAGCGGGGAAGGAATAAATCGAGTGCTTGTACTGGTCAAGAGGTGTTACAAAGCAGCACCTACATTTCTCTGTCTTTCTGTGCATATAATTTTACCCATGTGCTTCTTTAAGCATCTTCACATTTAAATACTATAGACATTTCAAGGCACTCGGATTCCTAAACACAACCGCCTCAAGGCAACTGAAGAAGATTCAGTGGTGCTCCATGGAAATGCACAGTACATTTTGTCAAATGTGTATTTATTTACCAAAAGGAGCGAGAAGCTCAAGCTGTCTGAGGAGGAGCAAGTCTATTAGCTGCTGAGAATTTATTTGAAATCTACTACATTGTTACTTCAGATAGAAATCTGCCATAAGGCACCTTATTCAAAGTCTAACTGGATAATGACAACTTAGAAATAAATACCGAAATATCATCAAATATGTGATTTTTCTCTTTATTCCCAGTTGCTAATTAAAAAAACCAGTCTAGGTGTGCTGTGCTACAGCGAGATCAACACTAGAACAATACTGTCACTGCTGCCTGGTCTTTTGCCTTTTGTGTTTCTCACTGAAAGGCACTTGGTGCATTCCTGGATATACCACTAATGAGTTAAAATAAATGCTACAGAAGTTACAAATTCTGCTGGCCTGTTTGTACGTAGTTTGACAAACTGTAGCAGGTTATTACTTTAAAGCCATCTGCTGCTTCAGTCTGTATTTAGCATTAATTACTCCTTGTTTTGATTTTAGGGAGAAAAGCTCACATAACACCATCTCTGAATGCTCCTTAGAACTTTTCCACAGAGCATTCAGAAATGCACAGAGCAAAGCTTTTAGCTTTAGCTGCTACACTCAGTTCTAGCCTATAAAAAATGTCTCCCTGAAATAACAGCAATTGCCTCCCCATGTTATCAAACTACATTCAATTCATCTGGTCTCAAATAAGTACTCCATATTTTCTCCTCATTTTATTTTCAAGGGCATGGGTATTTAAATGACTGCCTTCAGTGGCACAGCACAGAAACTGTTCACGTTGCTATAGATGAGAATTATTCTCTTGACGAAACACCTTTCCCAAAGCTTCTGACAAAAAGAAAGAGAAGGAAAAAGAAAGAAAAAAAAGAAAAAAAAAAGAAATACCACAAGCAGCATACACATTGCCTGACACCCACCAAAAAAGGTCTACTCCCTAAAGATAATACCAGCACAGACTTCAATAAGGATATCTCACTATTACTGTGAGCTCTTTTTTTAGGGTAAGTTTCTACAGAGAAGCTGAAGTGCATTACTGTCTCAGACAGCCAAGGATAAGACGACTGAGGGAATTCAGTTGCTCTGTTTAATTAATACAGGATTATTTCACTTTCATTTTGTGGAGCTAATAATATGACTGGTGGAATGTCAGTAAAAATTAAATCATAAACTAGTGCAGTACCAAAGGGAAAACTTACTTTAGTTATGGAGTATTCCCAGCAGAAATCTTGAAAATCTTATACATATTTGCACTGGTAAAATACCACATGCACTTCATGGGATACTGCAAGCTTTCTGCAATCCTTGTGGCATGTATTTACAGAGCAAGAGTTAACATTTTGAGATTATACATTAATAAATGAGTTGCAGTTATATTGTTTCTTGAATATTAAGCACCACATGCTAAACACAGGAACACGTTCAAGGTCAATGTCCTATTTTAGACCTTTTCAGCAGCTGTGATATTATGATAATCACACTTAAAATATTCCTATAGAAAGAGTAAATTAGCCCTTTTCACTAGAAGGATTATTATAATAACAAATCTGAAAGAGAACAAATTCAGATTTCTCTTCCCCCCCCCATCCCCAATGCAAGAAATTGCTGTCCCTTTCTGTGATGGCATTTCTACCCAGGAATTAAAATTTAAAAAAAAAAAAAAATCCATATTATTTCGTATTTATATTTTGGGCTTTCTGGAGGCCTCACCTATGTAAAAATACCTTCTTTAAACACACTTGTGCTCTCTGTTAGAACCAAAACATTTCCAACTGATACTCCATTCTATTGCCTCTACTGCAGTGAAATGTAATACCCACTAAACAGCAAGAGAACTTAGAATCAGCAGCTATTCCTAAGCAAGATTAGGGGTTTAGCTCCATCTAATTGAGGGATGAGATGTGTCCCTCAATGGGTCTCTTCTCACTCCCCCACCAAGCCCTGCTACCTGACTACAAGCTCCGAGTGCTAAAAAATAGACAAAGAAGATGGAGTGTAAATATTTCCCCAGTGAAAATACCAATACTCCTTACTCTGAGCTGACATGAATTGGTTGTTACACTGCCCTAGGATATCATGGCTTGAAGGGATCCACAGATGCACAGAGCCACCAGCAACCCTGCAAGCTCCTCTAACATGTATTTGTGCGTGTGCATGTCACAGAGGATCCCACGATGTCTGACTTGGAGCCAGTAAACCTGCTCTACTAAACAGGTTCTCTCTAACCTGCCCTTCCCCCCCACCTCTGACTGTCCCAGCCCATCTTCCATCACTCTTCCTCCTTTCTCTCCTCCCTGCTTCACCTCCACTCCCTTCACTTTTTTTTTTACTATGAATGTTATTGCTATTATTACTGTCCAAGCATAAGCTGATCCACAAGGGAGTCTGTGTAATTTAACCCCTCAAGCACTAAATTCCTTCACATGTGCCAAAGACACAGGTTTGTTGTTGCCTCCAGCAATATCCCAGGAAGACGAGTGATGGCGGTGTCATATCATCACACAGCGACTTAATCTATTGCGACACCCAAGGAACGGGTAACTGAAGAGATTTACAGAACATGCTCTCTTACTGAATACAAGATGTTATTCCCTTTACCAACAAACTCAAGTCACATGAAACAGTGAAACAGCGACCTATGGCTCATTGTTTCCATGACTCCTTTACTTAATGCCACCACTCATCACTCATCCCACTAATACCAGCCATAAGACACGTTTTTAAAAAATTTTGTCCTCCCTCCTTTGTTCTTCTGGTGCTTTCCAATTAGTAAACAGCTAGATCATGTTCAATTGCCATGTAACACAGCCTCAGAAATCTTTTAGCCATACACTAGAAGACTGGAACCATCACTTACCTCAGGGTTATCTCTACATGCTGTGTTTATGTTGCCCAACATCTAATGTGTGTTTTTTAAAACAATAGATTAAAGGAATCACACTTCTTAAAAGGTGCAAGGAACAGTGAATTAAACACTCACAGTTTATCTACAATAAATACTACCAAGCAGGAAGGCATCTATTTTAAGTACCATAAAACTGATCTGCTTGTCAAGCACTTTCTACATAGGTGTCTTTTTTTGTTATCCATAACTATAAGGGAAGAATTCAATATAATGTAGAAGTATATGACTGTTCTCCCTGAGATCAAGGTGAGATTCTCTATCTTCTAACATTTCCCTGACCTGGGAAGTAAAGATTTGGCACAGAATTAATACTGGAGACAAACAAGACTAAATGAAATGTCCTCAGCTCAGGATAACCCAACAGTGCTGGTGAATCAGAACTTTCACCTTGGGAAATTAACAGCTCTGAAACAGTCAGAAGAAAGCAGTAACAAAGGTTCTGATCATATGCTCAAGAGTAAACAAATCTTCCCTTCCCACAAGGCAGTTTCTATGCTGAAATCATCTATAGACATCTCAGATCTAAAGCAGCTAATGAAGGCCACTGAAATTTGTCCCTGTGGTAACATCTAATTTTTAATTCCATACATATAGCTTCTTTTAGATGTAACAGCCAACTGTCTAAACTCTTCATATTTTAAACTTTGTATATATGCCATATTCAGACTCAAAATGAAATTATTTCTTCAACATACAAGTATATAAACCAAGTACAGGAAGGTGCTGAGTACATATTGTGCTTTTCATTAATACAAAAAGTCTTAAAATAAAGGTTTTCGTGGATATGTAGCTTCCAGCACTTCCAAAGAAATGTAGAATTCACCACCAATTGCTCTTTTCCCAGGTCCCATATCTCCATCCACCTGAGCATCAAAAGCTCTGATGGTCTTAAAGGAAGCCTTTAGAGAATATATTAGCATGCATTGAGATGCTGTTTACCACTCCTATATTTATTTACCATTTAGAATTGGGTGGGAGGACTAGAATACCACAAAGAAATATGCCAGTAATCACCCATACAAGTGGAAAAATCCTGCTATCTTTACCAGATCTGAAAACTAACATTTAGTAGAATTGTATTAACATCTTCAATACAAAAGAATGGCACATGAACAAAAATGCCCGTGTTTCAGTATTAAAATGAGAACATTTTTGTTTGATTGTATAGGCAAATATGATTAAAGAGACAATAAATTGTAACAACATCCTCCTGCTGCTGAAGACTTCAGTTACCACCTGAGTTTCTGCCCTATACCAGCTTCGGCCCTATTGACAAGACAGTCCTATTCAATTATTCAATCTGAAATCAATAGATTTAGCTCCATATGTAATGGTCAAGGTTATAAATATTATGTATATGCTACTCCACCTTAATTCATGTGCTTTCAAATTTGGACTTCTATTCTAATTTACATTTTAAGAAACACACAAAAGCAAGTTTTTCCTATTAGTGTTCTTTTTCTCCCCACCAGTCCCATCTCTCTTTCAGGTGTTATGTTTCCAGAAGTGTAGTCTAACTTGTTATGACAGAAATTTCTGTCTTTCACAGACACACGAAAAAAGAAAGAATTGTAATTATTTGATTCAAGTATGCTGAATAAAGCCATAAAACAGCAGTATGGTTTTTTCAGCAGATTCAGTCAATATTTTCCTGCTAAAACATTCACTTAAGGTGTGAATTGATTCAGAAAGTACAGCCTTTAGTCTTACTGCACTCCTGAAACTTGTATCACAAAACGTTTGCTTCAAGTACTGTAGATGTGCATATACCCATACAAACACACTGACATATGTATTATATTTTAAGCTTTTGATTATCTACACAGATTTGCACACAAAAAATAAGTAGCAAAAAAGAAAGCTGAAAGTACGCTGAAGTGAACAGCTCCACCTTTCATTCCAGTTAAAAGCAACTTCACTAATTTTGCCCCTCCAAAGTCCCTTTTCCTTCACTGAAGGAGTTTCCAGATGAGTTGATTTCAAAGCACACCAAGTTACAGCGTGTTACCTGCCTAATTTCTCAACCTTAGAGACAGATTTTACATTCCATTCTAAGACAAATGCAAATTACCTTCAGTTTAGCTCCCCTACAATAAGGAACTGTAGAACAGATTCCCTGTTACCCATCCAGATGACTCAGTTGCAACTTACCCGAGAATGAATTCAAACAGTGTTACCCAATGAAACACTGATTTTCTGGCGAACACGCTGGCTATTACCTGTTTTGAACCTGCCCAGGACTATTTTCAAAACAGCTGAAAAGCATGAGGATGTTGGCAGGGAGCTGTTATGATACAAGAATTTAAAGCAACCAGCACAGCATGGTTGTTAAGAGACAAACACGAATTTATCTAATATTATCAATGAAACACTAGGCAGAAAAAAAAATTAAAAGCTTTTAGAAATAAAACAGCAAAAGGAAAAGTTGCAGCTTAGTCTTCCTACTAACCTGTTCACTCTCTCCAGATTCAGTTTATATGCTGCTGAGGCACTAACATAAAAAGCTCCTCCAGCCATATCTGTATTCTTTAGCACTTTGCATTTGGTACACATCATTTTCCAAATACTAACTGCCTTTATTCAATAATGAATTTGGCAGCAAAACAAGAATCAGTTCTCTTTTAATGCCATTTTTCTAAATAAATTCTCTAAACCTGATTGAGTTAGATCCTTGAATCATGCTTTAGAAGACGTAACTCAGAGTTTCTGAATAAAAGGTGAAGCACATAAGCAAATCAGACTTTTATTCTTCATCCACTGAGAAGCCTGAGATTTAAGATGAAAGAGCTGGGCTGCCTTTCTCTTTCCATATCCTGCCAGGTCCCTTCATTTTTCCTGTTTTCCCAGTAGATTTACTTGTAAAGCTGGTGACAGCCACATTTGAAGTCCTGAGGTCTGACTCCTGACCTCAGTGATGTTAGTCCTTCCTTGCAGAAGAACTACCCTTTGGATCACTGACTTGCTATTATTCCATGGTTAATAGACCTGACCTGTGCAATATTTTTTTATCTGGCTACAGTCCTATCTCTAAATTCTCTATTTTGAATGAATACCGATTTTGTGACATGAAGTCTGCTATATAATGAAATGCAAACAATGAAAAGGCTAAATCAGTTTACAAAAAATCTATTTGTCAAACAGTGTGGAGATGCTCCCAATTTAGTCTGGGCAGTGCATGCAGCTCTTGATAAGGGAGTTAAAATCGAGCCGTTCCACTGCATAAAAATAAAAGCAACTGCAAGACAGATACATTTCCTTTTTGAGAATCTTCCTTTTGGCCTGTAGCTAATTGTAAAAAAAAACAAAAAAAAAGACAACTAAACCTACCCTTCACTCCTTGAATTCTGCAGGAATTTTAAGGGCCAGGAACTGTTTGAGCAGGTAACCGCGAACGTCTCCCCAGTGCAGCCCCCTTATGTCACATTTGCATTTCTATTCAGCTACATTGCCTGACAATGAAGCAAATGGGTCTGCCTTATCTGTACAATTCTGGACAACAGAGATTTCTTAGCCATACAAAGGAACTAGCTTAACATTCAGCACTCAACACCTCCCGGGACACCCCCCCCACCCTCCCCAGTCCTATGGGGAATGCAGCCACACAAACACCTGTCCACACCAAACACCGAAACCCTCACGCAGTGTCTCAAACCAGTTTTAAATCATAAAAATACAATAAACAGCTAATACAGACTTTTTTGAAGGAGCTTTTCCACCCTGGAGGAAGAAAACTGTCCCAACCCTGCAAAATTTTAAGTTTTGTTTTGACTGCAACAGGGAGGCAGAGGAGTGTCCCTGGAGTGTAAAAGTAGATAATATCTAGTCCACCATTTGCGACTCCCTCCGTCCCTTTCAGGCTGGTATTTAATAAATCAAACGAAATCTACAGATCCTTTTACCAGGGAAATTTCATATCACCCTAGTTTTCATTAGCAGCTAGTCTGGCTAACTCATGCCATTTCATTGCAGTATGAGGAAATTTATGGCTAATTCCTTCAAAATTAATATCGTCTCATGGAGAAGTTAGAAATGACACGAAAAAATCTGCACCAGCTGAAAGCTCTAGATCAAACTTGTGTTATGATAGGACTAAAGCCAGTTGTAATACAGGCTAGGGCTTTAAACAGCAAGGGAAAAAAATACAGTGCCACAGTTCTATAGACACCTGGGCTTTATTCTGATTTTCTGTGATATATAAATATGTGTGTGTGTGTACGTGGACACACTCTGTCTTCGTGGTTCTCTCACTCACTCTCAAATACTCAGAGTAGCAAGACAAACTGTGCACACAGTCTGAAGCTGAGGAAACTTGATTGTGGAGGGGGTTATTCACATGTTTATCCACACATACAGAAGTAATCTGGGCCATCAAGCAAGGAGACAAGGGTAGAAGGATGCCTGTCTTTTTGTCCTACTTACTATATCCTAAAGCACAATGTATCTTTTACACGGCAAACTGAATTTTGCATTGCTAGCTTCTACTTTAATTGTCCTGAACTCCCAGGTAAGGTTATTCTTTGCTATTGAACAAATGCTGAATTTTCCCCCGGAGGTGGCTGCAGTGAGTAGTTATTCTCTATCTTTTTCTCAACCACGTAATTCTGAAGATTTACAGGCATGAATATCATTACGTTAACACAAAACGATATTATTATTGCCAAAAAACAAGGCAGTTATGTACAGCAACAGTGAGGAATGCTGAAAGCTTACTTGGATTCCAGGGAACACAAAGCTCCTCAGAGCAGCCTATTGTTTCTAATTTTGCCAGTACTGATGCTTCAATAAACTGTTGTCTGTTATTGTTGCCTTTGCAAGAGTTGGAGCAAGAGATTAAGGTACATTCTCCCTCCTCGAGAGCAAGAGAGAACAGACAACTTTTATTATCCTTAACAGTGAGAATGGCTTCATTGCCAGGGAAGTATGAAACTACCAATTGTCCTGGTATCACACCTCCTAAAGCACTGCAGATCCCTCAAATGCTGTGAAGGTGGCAGATCACTTTTATCCTCAACTGTGCAGACACATGAATGAATTTCCTGTGAGATGTGCACATATGTTACAGGGCAGAGCAAAATTCAGTCCTTAGAACTGCTGCAATCAAACAAAAACTTAGAATAGCAGTAAATATTTGCTGTTAACATGTCAATATTTTAAATCTATTTTCTAGACTGTAGCATTATCTACACTATGAAATATTACATAGTACTATGCTTGTGTCTGTTGATATATTAAAAACAAAAGAGATAAGGTAGCTGGATAGTTCATAAGAAAATTAAACATGGAAAATATTCTGCATAGATTGATCCACAGTCTGCTTGAATTTTCAGTCAGGTCATTTAATGGGCTTACATAACTATCCAAAGGACAATAACCCCTTACCACTGCCCCCTTAGAAACATGTAGAATACACCTTGCTGACTGCATGTTTAGTTTTTGCCTGTTTATTGCATCTTAAAGATACCTACAGTGACAATTTCTACAAGTCTGTCCCTTCTGGAGTAGAGTAAGCAACACAGCTGACCCAGAAGGATTAGATGAGAAATTCAACTAATTAATGAGCCCTACAGGCAAAACATCCTTCTTCTGCTCTATAGGGCATTACAAGGTCAGTTGTTTCCTTCTCTTTCTCCCCAGTTTCAGGTCATAATCACTCATCTGTCAACTTACACAGGATTTGTATGATAAGAGCATCCAAGTAAATTCATTTGTGCCCACTATCAAGCCAAACATGGTATATTTTTTCTGATTGCCACAGTAAGCAAAGAATCATTCAGGCCAACACAGCTTTCTCAAAAAAAAAGGCTTCTTTAATGTTACCTTGCTCCTCCATGGGCAATGGTTTAGAATTACAAATGCAGTATTTAGGAAAATATTCTGAAACACAATCTCAAAGATTCTGGAATGCAACTCTATTTCCCCATCCTGCTTTGCTGTCTTTCTGATGATTGCTTTCCTGAGAGCATCACATGGCACAATTTTCATCCATCTGCCAGGGAAGTTTCCCAAAAAGTGTATTTACTTCAAGAATTGAGGAATATGAATAGGAAACATGCTTAGATAGAACTCAAAAAAACAATCATCTCACCTCATCCGTTTCTCTAGCAGTATGTGCACTGTTACTATCCAATGGCCTCTTCGGTAATAAACTTGTCCCACCTCCCATCTGCTCTTCTTCCTGGCCTCCTGCCACTTCAGCCTCAGTCCTTTCCTGTCTTCAAGATGTCATTCAACTTCACTTGCTCCCCTACCCATTTGTTTCTCTTTCCAAGTGAGATCAAGCATACATCTTTCTATGTCTCTCACTCCAGCCTTTAGCTTCTGCTCCATCTTTTTAGTAAGTGTCTACGTTTCTGCTCCATTTATCATAGTTGGCAGTATGCACTATGCAGGTGTCAAGGAAACCAGGGAGAGTTCACTATTCATGATATTGCCTTTTCAGCCTTCTTGTGGCTTGCCATTGAGTGTCAGCTCCTTAACACTAAGCTATAGGTTGAGAAGAATGTGTAGCAGTTAAAGAGAAATTACATTGTGCCAACACAAGGGCACGTGAAGAAACAAAAATGCTTTCAAGTTAGACTTCTTCAGCCTCACTCTGATCTCCTTTTAGATTACTTTTCCTTTTAGTTGCTTATTACTTGAGTTTTCATGACATCTCTACAGTATTTTTCCTTATTGGCTAAAAAAAAGTACAGAACCCATCACACAGTACTGGACATAACATGCACACAGGCCTCCAGAAACAGGAATGCCTGATGTTTGACTTAATTAAGTCCTTCCCTTTCACATCAATACAGACTCGTGTTTCACCGAATGTCATCCAGCTCTGAAAAAAAAAGAAACGGCTCGGACTCAGCCAGATAGAAGTCCAAAGTAAATCAGAAACACCGAGCTGTCTTTCTGCAAAAAGCAAAACTCCACCCACTCCCCTCCATTGTCTGGAGCAGGGAGGAGGAGGCACAGGACAACAGACCCACGTGCTTGCTACCCGTTAAGTCCCATTGTTTTTAAGGATCACAAACATATGACGAATGATAAGACACATTCATATCCTGGAAAAGTGGTTTAATTCATCCTCTCACTTAAGAGAAACACCCTCCGATGTAGAATACCTTAACATAACACAGTTAAAAGCAATTGCAGCATTAAATGCTCCGTTGCAAGTATTGCTTTAGAATAGGAGATGATGGGTAGTGTTTTTTTCTTGTTTGGTTTTTCCTTCTGTGAAAATATTCTGGCATTTCAAGTAATGAAACACCACTTTACTGTAAGCAGCAGAGTACTAGGTAGAACTTCACTGTCATAAGACACTAGCTTTAAAAAGAATCATTAAAAATCTATCTTATCAAAGACAGACAGTTGACCTTAAAATTCACAAAATGCACATATGAGAAAAGCCAGGCAGTTCTTCAGACAAATGTAGTTTAAAGATACAATATAAAAAAGGGGAGTATCAACTGCGGAGGTCCTACAGGTTGTGGCAGATTCTACATTGCCTAATGTTTTTCTTACACTAATGCTTTTAAAAATACATAATGAACCTCACACAAAGCCCAGTTCAGAAGTTTCTATGTAAAGTCTTTTTGACTTGTGATATACAGTCAATCTTGATAATCACTACAGTCCTGTTTAAGCTCAGACTTGCCAAGCAACTTCTACATTGGTACTTCGCTTATCCAACATCAACAAAATCCACAACTTTTTATTCAGTGTGGCTAAGAGGACAGAATAGATACCCCTTATTAATTTCTAACACTTCAGGCCACCTTCCCATTTTTATCCATCATTATTGTGACAATAATAGCAAAGCTAGAATTCTTCTTACAGGCAGTAAAATAAACAGATTTCCAGTTTCTGTCCCAGATAAGAACTATCTATTGTAGAGTGTTAGCTTTTTTCTTTATCAATACTATGCATACTTTAAAACAAGCCTACAAAAAGCCTATACAGACTAGCAAAACCCCATCCTTCAACTTTTCACATCTTTTTTTCCAC
Organism: Turnix velox; assembly: GCA_013400935.1. Classification (NCBI taxonomy): domain Eukaryota; kingdom Metazoa; phylum Chordata; class Aves; order Charadriiformes; family Turnicidae; genus Turnix; species Turnix velox. The sequence goes on from VZTY01022807.1 coordinate 29,372, forward strand.
AGCACTGGAATTGAGAAGGATGATTCACATAAGCATAAATATAAGACTAAGGGCATCACATGAAAATTTACTATATCACACTGCAAAATCTCTCAGGGAGGCAGTACTGTAAATACTATGTTACAAGTTTCAAAACTCTCATACACTGCATCTCTCCACGTTATTCAGAGGCCACTACTGAAAACAGCAGAATATACAATTGTACAGGATCACTACACTAACAATAATACAACTTAGGGGGCAATACACATGGCATGTTATGAACAACGGCAGAATACAATGATGTAATGAAGGGATGCTTCTCATACCCTGAAAGACAAGGACAGCACAAGACAACGACCCATCCAATTATCTATCAACGTCGTTATTTGATCCCAGCTCCTCTAGATGCTCCTGGCCATCTCGCCCCATTGGCAGTCATTACCCATTCAACTCCTGCTTGCAAGTGACCTCCAGCCATTCACATTATTTGTAAAGAGACTCCTGTCCTCACCACTGAGTGTGTTTCTGTCTGGTGGACCCTCTGTCTGTTTCACTGCAAAGGAAGTCTTAATATCTCCATATCTCCTCTCTGTTTCCCACCTTTTCTTTGTACTACTTGCAAAATCTTTTGCAAAATTTAGATAGTCAATTCCTTAATATCTCCTCTTCAGTATAAACATCTAACAATCTTTTTTTAAGGAGCTTCCATGTATTTTTCCTTGTTGCATCCCCTCCCCTTTACCAAAGCATCATTCCTTCACTTCTGTGACACAACTCCCCCCCTCCCCCCCCCCCATTTTAGTACCTAGTGCCATCAAGTGCAACTGGGCAAATCCACACCCTGATGACCACCACTCCATAGCTGTTTGCCTTGTCTCTCTGGTTGGACAAGTCTGTGCTGATGGCACCTGTTAAAGCTGCTTCAACTAAGCTGTTCTGCATTTGTCTGGCTGGATTTGGACTTCCCGGATCCCTGACTGAATACAAAGTGATTTGAAAAAACGGTGTTTGGCAACAAGCACAGTGGGGAGTACACTGCGTGTTGGTATACAAGAGCACAATGTGTTCTTCATAACATCACTGAGGGAGCATGCTGCTAGAATCTCTCTGCTGTCGAGATCAAAATGGTCTCCTTTGTTGTCAGCTGTTTAATAGCAGCTGTTTAATGTAATTCCAAATGATCTGCTTGAATGAAGTTGTCATTCTTGCAGTTCATTTTAATGTAGTAAAAAAAAAAAGAAGAGGGAAAAAAAACCCACAACACCAAAAAGCACAGTTTGGACATCTAATTTTTCTGTTCTTGTCCTGAAAAGTTGCACACATATATTTCTGCTAGCCTATCAAAATAATAAAAGTCTGCTTTCTCAAAATAAAGTGTGAATTTGAGGAAAAAATGAGGCAAAAGATTAGATACTTAGAACACTCTCAGATACTTTAGAATGGTTTAATTAAAAAGTTTTGCTACTAATAAATGATGCAAATAAAGTGGACTTGTCAGCAGATACATGAGCAAAAGGAATATCTATTTCTATAGGTATTTTGTCCCCTAATGAGTGTTAATTTATTTAATGCATTTTATAAAGCAAAAGAAGCTTTATCAGAACATCAACATAATGAAAAACATATGTACTCTTCTTTGTGAAGCAGTTTAACTGATAGAAATATGCTTTCATAACGTGTGTGGGGCTTGCTAAAATCTATTTGATACCAAGAGTGATAAAATAAGGACCATAATCAGTAAAAATATTTGCAGTTTGCTGATGAACAATAGAGGGCACTAATGCTTCTAATCTGGCAAACGCATCACGCAGCAGACGGACAGAACAGCAGAGGTGCTTGTAGCACACAAACCACATCATCCCTGCTAAATACAGAGCTAGTAAAGAGAGGATTTCATTCTCTCAGAAAAGTTCTTTCTGTCCTTTAAATTTTTCTTTTTTTTTTTTTTTTTGCCTGCAGAAATTAGGATGTGATTATAACATGCTAACACACTTGTAACCTTTCAAAGTGTTACAATCTTATGTTCACTGAACATGGCAGGCATAACTTTTCCTCACACAAATCCCTTTTCTGGGCACTTTCTCACCACATTTTTCTCTGTTTACCTATGGCTCTCCACAGCAGTTCAAGGTAAAGCAATTGCACTGATAAATGTAGAAGCCAAAGGTTGCTTAACATGTGCATTACCATGCTCCCAGCAAGCTTATGTAGAAATAGTGACTACAAACATCTGCAATTGAGAGATCCTGAGGTACCACCTGAAAGCTCTGCATTAGAAGGGCTTGAAATCTTACACTTATAAAAGATTTCTAGCCTTTTCTCTTAATTCACAAAAGATACAGCTATTGAAAGAGGTATTTTCAGCAATATGCAGATGCAGAGAAAGTATTTCAGAGAAGTTCTGCACCTTAAAATCTTTTCTCTGCAAGCAATTAAAACCACACATTTAGAAAGCAGCTCAGTTTATTTCCCAAATCTCAAGAAGATACAAACTTGGTTATAACCACCTATCTGCTTTAAATGCTCACTGTTATTCAATAAAACAGATTTATTTCTCTGCCTTAGAGATTGAAACTTTGGTGAGAGAGACTTAAATACCCAACAACAACTAACAGACTGTTGATAACACTGTGGGAAACTGGCAAATGCACTTTGATTAATTCAGAATAAGTGTTATCTGGAGAAACACAACAACTACTAATATTCTGGATAGGTAATTTCAGCATGTATTTTAAATGAAAAATTAAACATGGTAAGGTACATACCACAGGCTGCAAAGTCTTCTTCAATCACTGTAAAGCTTAATTTCCAACTCCTCAAATGCAGAATCAATGAAACAGTTTTTCAAAGATAGCAAACTTTAGCATCAGAATGTTAGCATCTTACCTGAGAGAAACAAAACAGCTTTAAGGCCATGTTAACAGCTAGGCTCAAATCTGAAAGCTAGGCTCAAATTCCCCCCTCTACAAAGACACACACAATTAGAGGAAATAACTCAAATTTCTGTCCTGAGTCAGTACAAAATATAATGAGTTTCTACCTTCCGATCTGGATCTTTTAAAGACTTCTTGGCCATAAATCCAAGACAGTCAACGCAAGTAAAAGACAGTCCTTCATTGACTACACTGAAAGGGACAAATCCCTACACATCCTTAGAGAGATTTCTGACGTCAAAAGGTAATTCTCTACCTTCAGGTGGGTTTGTGTTTGGTGTGCTGTTGTTATTTTCCTTTGTTTTAAATTTTTTTAATTACCTTATTGTAAGTATTCTGACGTTTTTGTCTTTAATTTTTTTGCCATTCAAGAGATTGGCCTCTGCATGTTTCTTTATTTCTTTCAAGCAGTCATAGGAGAAGTTGCAATCTGATAAGTGTATGCTATGAGGGATTTCCATTCCATATCAGCATATTAAGTGCTATCACACCGATGACACTCAATTGTGTCTTATTGACTACCTTGAATCAAGTAACAGCCAGAGACAAACAGTATCTGTAATGCTACCCAACATATGTGTATGAGACAGATAAATTCTTGTTTATTCCTACCCTACAAGTGTAAACAGGAGACAAAGCTATGGATGTGAACTCATTTTTTATACTATAAAACTGCAGTGGGCCAACAGGCATAGAAATATGAAGACAGGTAATACATGTGTAGAACACATGAAGAATAAGAAACATTTCTCAGCCTGGAGAAAAGAAGG
>VZTY01022814.1:0-11970 GCA_013400935.1 Turnix velox
CCGTCCCGTCCTGTCCCTGTCTCCGTCCCAGTCCTATCGATGGGGGCCGAGCCTGCGGGGCCTGTCCCCGGTCTATCCCGTGCCTTCCCTGACCCCGTACCCTCTCCTCCCTGTCCCGTCCTGTCCCGGTCTCGACCCGTTTCTGTCCTGTCCCTGTCTGACCCCAACCCTGTCCTACCTGTGCCTCTGACCCTGTCCCTGTCCCTGTCCCATCGCTTGGGGCCAGCTCTGCAGGGCCTGTCCCCAGTCTCCCTTCCCGCCCCTGACCCAGTCCCTGTTGCTTGTTCCCTCTCCTACCTGACCCTGTCTCCTCCCGTCCCTGTCCCCGTGCCTGCAGAAAGCTGGCCCTCAAGTACCACCCGGATAAGAACCCCGAGGAACCGGCGGCCGCCGAGCGCTTCAAGGAGATCAACAGCGCCCACGCCACGCTCAGCGACCCCGACCAGCGGCGCCTCTATGACCAGTATGGCTCCCTGGGGCTCTACGTGGCCCAGCAGTTTGGGGACGATGCAGTCAAGCACTACTTCCTCATGTCCAAGTGGTGGTTCCAGGTCAGCACCCCACCGGCACTGCAGAGGAGGAGTCTCACAGGGGCTGCAGGGATGGGGGAAGTCTCATAGGAGCTGCAAGGATGGGGATCCCACGGTGTCTGTGGGGACAGGGGGTCTCAAAGGGACTGCAGAGTTGGGGGGTCTTATAGGGACTGTGGGGACAGGGGTTGTAGGGACAGGGTTATGGGGATGGGGGCTTTGGGGACAGGGATGGAGGGGTTTCACAGGGGCTGTGGGGATGAGGAGTCTGTCTCATGGGGGCTCTGGGAACAGGGGATCTCACGGAGGCTGTGGGGATGAGGGAGTCTCATGGGGCATGCAGAAACGGATGGAGGGACAGGGATGTGGGGATGAGGAAATTTCACAGGGACTGTGGGGGGGGAGTCTCATGGAGACTGTGAGGACAGGGCTTCAGGGATCAGGAGATGGGAGGGTTTCATGGGGACTGTGGGTATGTGGGACTCTCATGGGGGCTGCAGGAATAGGGGGTTCTCATGCATGCTGTGGGGACAAGGGGAAATCTTGACGGGATGGGAGAGTACCACAGGGGCTGTAAGGGTCTCGTGGGTGCTGTGAGGACAGGGGGGGTCTTATGTTTGCTGTGTGTCCCCTCCAGGCGCTGGCGCTGTGCTGTGGGGTCCTCACCTGTTGCTGCTGCTGCTGCTGCTGCTTCTTCTGCTGTGGGACATGCTGCCCACCCCGCGAGGATGAGCCCTTCAAGTATGTGGATCCCAAGGACCTGGAGGCAGAGGACAGTGGTGAGTGGGGCTGAGACTGGGGCAGGCCCCAGGGCTCAGGGGGTTGCTCTGGGGTGTCTCCCTCCTCCCCATCTTGCAGGGTGGAGCTTTGTGGACTAAGCTCTTGTTTACTGGAGCCCTGAGGATTTCCTGTCTGGAAAGGAAGGAGCTAGAGGATTTCCTGTCTGGCTCAGGAGCTAGTGGTGTAGTGGTGGTGGGGGATGTACCACAGACCATGGGAATCCCTTCTCTCTCCCCCTTCCTCCCTGCCAAGGGCTCCCTGAGGGGTCTGTGGCCAAGACCCATTCGTGCCCCTGCCTTCGGGGGATGTGGGAGGTGCACAGCTTGTTCCCTGAGCACTGGTAATACTAGTGTCTGTGGGGCTGGGTAGGGGTTTGGGAACCCTCGGGGGGTGTGTGGGAATATGGGCTGAACCACTGACCCCTGGCTCTTCTCTTGCAGACCCTCAGGTGCCCGTGGTGGTGCAGCCCCCCCCAACCAGCACTGAGCCCCTGCCGACTGCCAGTGCCCGCAGTGATGCCTGAGCCTGGGCCTGCCACCCCCTTGACACTGGGCAGGGACCCTCCGGGCCCCTGGTAGCATGACCCGGGGGGTCTCTCCTGCCCCATGGGGGTAGAATCTCAGGGTAATTTGGCCAGCAGCAGCGTGGGGGCTCTGCCCTCTCTGCTCTTGCTCTGGGACCGAGCCCCTGTCCCCCAGCTCTGGGTTGGGGGTGTCCTGGAGGCTGTCTTGGCACTCACGCTGCTCTGCCCCCCCCAGGGGGGCTTCATCCCCGCCCCATAGTTCAAGGGGCATATCTAAGACCGTTAGCACTGTAACCTGCAGGGTGGGCCACATGTCCTACCCCTCCAGGGACCCTCCCGAGGGGGTGCCGGGTGCCAAACACTGCTCAGGGGCTGAGGCTGCCACTGACTGTGACTCCTACCCGGGCTGTGCCCTGCTCCCCCTGGGGCCGGGCCCTGCAGGCACTTTCCTTGGGTTTATAGGTTTTATGGGCACCATTAAAAGATGAGGGAGGGAGCACTGCTCTGGCTGTCTCTGTACCCTCAGGGGTTGTCTGTGCCCTATCCTGGGGGTGTCACTGGGGGTGTCCCTGGGGGTGTCCCTGGAGACAAACAAGGTCTGAGGTGGTACATTGTGTCCTGGCAGGTGCTGGATGTCACTTTCTCCTGTCACTGTCCTGGAAGAGCTCTCTGTCCCTCAGCATGTGCTGGCTCTCCTGGGGCTGTGCTTATCCCCCCCAACTCAGCCAGGCACCCCAAGATGGCTATAGTGACTGTCCCCATTTCAGTCTGGCAGGAGCAGCGAGTGTCAAGGACTGGGTGATCTCTGAGCCTTGCTTCACCTCATGCTGCCAATCCTCCTGCTCTCAGCTACACCGGGGACTTGGGGGATACAGTGTGGCCTTGTCCCCTCTCTCTTGCTCCCCTGGGCACCAGCCTCTGCCTATGGGTGCTCTGCCTCACCCCCTAAATATAGTGTCAGGGCAGGCAGTAGGACAAAGCTGTCCCTGGCACCAGCCCTGTGGGCACTTTTCCACGCTGCACACTGGGGGATTGGTGCCGGACAGGCTCTGTTGGGCCCCATCCAGGGCCCAGCCCCACAAGACCCCAACAACTCTCCTGGCACTGAAGATGCCACAGTGGCCTGTCCCCAGAGTCTGGGTCAAGTGGGATTGGACCCTGGCCCCTCAGCTCCCCCAAAGGAGCTGGGCTCTGCCCCAGGCTGGGGTGGGCATCGAGGGGATGTCTGCGAGTGTGTGTGTGTGTGTGGCTCAGCCACCCCCCCACCCAGGTCCCCATGGGTCACTTGGTCCCAGTGGCTCACTTGGTCTGTGTGGGTTACACAGTCCAGGTGGATCACTTTCTCCCTATGGGTCAACCAGTCCTCATGAGTCCAGGTTGGTCACTTGGTCCCTCAGGTCACTCAGTCCTGAAGGGTCACTCAATTCCCTTGGGTCACTCAGTCCTGAAGGGTCAGTTGGTCCCTACAGGTGGCTTGATCCCCATGGGTCACTCAATCGAGGTGGTTTACTCAGTTCCCTGGATCACTTGGTCCTCATGGGTCATTCAGTCCTCATGGGTCACTAGATCCAGGTGGGCTCACTTGGTCTTTTAGGGTCACTTGATCCCAACAGATCAGTCAGTCCTGGAGGTTCATCCAGTCTCCATGGGTCAGCCATTCCCAGTGGGTCACTTGGTCTCTTGCAGGTCACTTGGTCCCTGTGGGGTCACCTGGTCCAGGAGAGTTACTTGGTCCCCATAGGTCAGTCAGTCCTCATCAGTCACTAGGTCAAGGTGAGTTACTCAGTTCTGAAGGGTCACTCAGTTCCTAAAGGTCAGTCAGTCCTGGGGGGGGTCACTTGGTCCCAGAGGATCACCCAGTGTCAGTGGGTTACCTAGTCCCAGTGGATCTCACAGTCCTTGTGGGTCACTCAGTTCCCCCGGGCCACTCCACCTCTGCAATCGCTTGGTTCCCATGGGGTCACTTGGTCCCAAAGGGTCACTTGGACCCCGCGGGGTCTCAGTCCCGGTGGGCCCCGCCGTGTGGCCGTGACTCAGTGTCACCCGATGCCGCCGACAGCTGCGGGGGGCGGGAGCGGCTAAAATTAGTTCCTCGGGGCTGGAGTAGGGCCGGGACCGGAGCAGAGGAGACAGAACCGGAGCGGGACCGCGAGGTGGGGCAGAGGAGCCGGTACCGGAGCGGGGTCGGGACAGAAGATCCTGTAGCGGAGCCGGTGTTGGTACCGCCATGAACTTCGCTGTGGGGCTGAAGCCGCTGCTGGCGGAGGCGCGGAGCATGGAGAGCCTGGAGAAGCAGCTCATCTGCCCCATCTGCCTGGAGATGTTCACCAAGCCCGTGGTCATCCTGCCCTGCCAGCACAACCTCTGCCGCAAGTGCGCCAACGACGTCTTCCAGGTGCGGTGATTGCCTACCGGGGCCGGGACCGGCCATGGGATCTCCGGGATGATCCGCCGGAGCCCCTCGGGGTCGCTCCCAGCTCGGTGGAGCTGCCCGGTCGCCGCGGGGGGCGTCCCGCCGGGGGTCGTGTCCGTGTTTATGCTGGCGTCGGTGCCCGCGGGACTCACGGACGGACCGTACGGGACCCCGCTGGCTGTCTCTGGGAAGGGCTCCAGGAGCCGCCGGGGGGGTTGGGGGGTGTCTCGGTGGGAACCGTGTCCGTGATCCCCATTCCCCCCCCTTCAGGCCTCCAATCCGCTGTGGCAGTCGCGGGGTTCCAGCGCGGTGCCGTCAGGTGGTCGGTTCCGGTGCCCGTCCTGCCGCCACGAGGTGGTGCTGGACCGGCACGGGGTTTACGGGCTGCAGCGGAACCTGCTGGTGGAAAACATCATCGACATCTACAAGCAGGAGTCCGCCAGGTCGGGAGGGGGACACCGGGGGGGAGCAGCGAAACACCGGGGGGCGTTAGCACATTGTATAAGGGGTTGTCCCTGGGGAGAACGGTCCCACCGTGAGGGACCGCATAGAGCTGGGGGGATAATGGGCCCCTAATGGACCGGGAATGTCCCTAGGGGTGGCGTTCCCACTGTTGTGATAATGGGTCAAGAGACTGCAGGCGCCCCTGGGGCCCTGGGAGTCCCACCATGAGAGTCCAGACGGAGCTGGGAGAGTAAATGGGTTTTTGAGGGACCAGAGGTGTCCCTGGAGCTGTCCCTGGGGATGTCCCTGGGGTTGGTGGTCCCACCGTTGCCCACCTCCACCCCCACACCTCAGACCCCTGCACGCCAAAGCAGAGCAGCAGCTGATGTGTGAGGAGCACGAGGACGAGCGTATCAACATCTACTGCCTGCGCTGTGAGGCCCCCACCTGCTCCCTCTGCAAGGTCTTTGGGGCACACAAGGACTGCGAGGTGGCTCCACTGCCCGCCGTCTACCAGCGACAGAAGGTGGGTGTTCCCAGGGCTTGGGGAAAGGTTCAGATGCTTCCCGTCCGCCCTGTCTCCATATCCTCTCCCTCACACCTGTCCCGTGTGTCCCCTCCACCCTAGAGCGAGCTCAGTGATGGCATCGCCATGCTGGTGGCCAGCAATGACCGCATCCAGGCCATCATCACCCAGATGGAGGAGATCTGCCACACCATCGAGGTGGTGGCTGGGGGGGTGCCCATGGTGTGGTCATGGTGGGACTGAAGTGCCCATGGTGAAATGGGGGTGCTATTGGTGGGGTTAAGGTGGGAGTGGGGTATCCATGGTGGAGTCATGGTGGGACAAGGATGCCCGTGATGGGGCAGGGGTGCCCATGGAGGGGAGCAGGACAGGGGGTGGCCATGGTGGAGTCACAGTGGGACAGAGGTGGCCATGGTGGGGTCATGGTGGGATGCGGGTACCCATGGCAGGGTGGGGTGCCAGTAGCAGGGTTGCAGCATGATGAGGATGCCCCTGATGGGGGTCACAGTGGAACAGGGGTGCCCATGGTGGGGTCACTATGGGATGGAGGTGCCTGTGATGGGTTTTCAATGGGTTGGGGTGCCCATGGTGGGATCATGGTGGGATGGGATTGCCCATGATGGAGCTGCAGTGGGACAAGGGTACCATGGTGGGGTCATGGCGGGATGCAGGTGCCTGTGGTGGGGGTCACAGTGGGACGAGGGTGCTCATGCTGGATGGAGACATGGTGGGACAGAAATGCCTGTGGCAGGGTCTTGGCAGGATGGGTGTTCCCATGATGGGGTCATGGCAGGACAGGGGTGCTAGTGGTGGGGGTAAAGTGGGACAGGGGCACGGGTTCCAGGGTTGCAGTGAGATGTGGGTACCCATGGTGGGGTCATGATGGGATGGGGGTCATGGTTTGACAGGGGTGGCCATGGTGAGGTCACAGCAGGATGGGGTTGCCCAACTGCAGTGCCCGTGGTAGGGTCATGGTGGGATGGGGGTGCCTGTGGAAGGGATGCAGCAGGACAGGGGTATCTGTGAAGTTGTCACAGCAGGATGGGGGTGCCGGTGGTGGGGTCAAGATGGGACAGAGCAGCCCCTGAGGCCAGTGGTCCTACAGGAGAACGGGCGGCGGCAGAAACAGCAGCTGGGGCTGCGGTTCGAGGCCCTTTGTGGGATCCTGGAGGAGCGGAGGAAGGAGCTGCTGCAGATCCTGGGCCGGGAGCAGGAGGAGAAGGTGCAGCACGTGCGGGGGCTCATCCGCCAGTACGGGGACCACCTGGAAACATCCTCTAAGCTGGTGGAGACGGCCATCCAGGCCATGGAGGAGCCCCAGATGGCTGTCTATCTGCAGGTTGGTGTGAGTCCAAGGGGGTCAGGATCCTCTGAGGGGGCTGTGCTTGCTCCAAAGGGTCTGGAGCTGAGTGAGGGGTGGCATCTGGCTCCCCAGGAGTCACTGACACCCCCCCCCAACACAACATCTCTTCACAGCACTCCAAGGAGCTCCTCAAAAAGTGAGTGGTGTCAGGGCTGTGGACAGGGGGGATCAGAACAGAGACATGATGAGGGTCACTGGGGACAAAGATGGGGACACGGGGTGAGGGGCAGTGTGAGGGACACAGATGATGGGTAGAATGAGGAACATGGGGACAGAGGCAGTGCTGGAAACATGGGGAACAGCAGTAGCAGCATGATGAAGGTCACGAGGGGAGAGTAGAGGAATAGAGCGCAGGACGTGGATGCAAGGATGGGGACAGAACAGGAGACAGGGACAGGGCTAGGGATTCAGGGTACAGCAGCAGAGTGTGGGACATGGGAACAGAGACAGGAGGGGGAACATGGAGGGCTGGGACAAAGCTCGGGACAAAGAGGGCAGGGGCAGGAAGGTGAACACAGTAGACAGGGTGGGTGACACAGGGACAGGAGCAGGGAAAAGGACATGGGGACAGGGCTGGGGGCACATGGAGGGTGAGGCAGGATGAGAGACATGAGGAACAGGAGCAAAAGGGACGTTCTGGTGGTGGGTGCTGTGGGGGGAGCATGTGTGACACCAGCCATGGCAGGGTTCTTTGCATCCTGCAGGATCACAGACATGTCCAAGGTGTCAATGAGCAGCCGTCCCGAGCCCGGCTATGAGAGCATGGAGCACTTCTCCATCAATGTGGACTGTGTGGCCGAGATGCTGAGAACCATTGAGTTTCAGCCAGGTGACAGTGCTGGGATGGCTGCTGCCACATCCCAGAGGGTGCTTTGGCTCTGCATGGGCATGTGTCCCCTCTTGTACAAGATGGGAATGGTGATGGGATTGGGATAAAGAAGGGATAGGGACAAGAATAGAGATGGGAATTGTGATTTTCAAACCTTGGGGACCCCTAGGTCCAACCTATCCGGTCCCATGGTCCCCAGTCAGTTTCCCACCTGGGCACCCTGCAGGCATCCCTGTGCCCCCTCTCTGCTGGGCTGCTGTGTCCCACAGCAGGGCCACGTCCCTATGCCAGGAGGAGGGGGGTCCCCACTGAGTGTCCTCCATCCCACAGAGCCACTGGGTGAGGAGGAGGATGGAGCTGGTGATGGAAGTGAGGCAGCAGCTGAAGAGGATCGGCTGGACAGCCTCGAGGGCCCTGAGGCTGCTGAGGGTGAGTCCCTGCCATGCTATGATGTCCCATGCCATGCCAGGCCTAGATGCAGTGCGTGGCCCTGTGGGGGCTGCCATACCCATTGCCCCTGTGGCCACAACATGTCCTTCGGGGGCTGGGGAGTCCCTGTCCCCAGCTTGCCACTGCTTCTCCCCTGCAGATGTGGGGCCCAGGCAGAAGGCAGTGAGCTCTCCCCATGGTGAGATGTGGTGGGGCTGAAGGAATGGGACTGTGGGGTGGAGGAAGCATTGCCAGGGGATGGATGGGATTGGGACAAGGATGGGGATGGTATGGGATGAGGATGGAGATGAGGATGAGGACGGGGACAGCAATGGGAATGGGGATGGAGATGGAAATGGAGATGGAGATGGGTATTGGGATGGGATGGGATGGGATAGGGATAGGGATAGGGATGGGATGGGGTTTTCATACCTCAGCCTTCCCCATCTGCTTGTCCCCACCCTGGTGCTGAGTATGGTTTCCTGCACAGGTCAGCACTGAGCCGGTGCCAAAGGACAGCTCCCGCTGGCTCATCCCTGTCCCAATCCCTGTCTCTATCTCTGTCCCTGTCCCCGTCCTCCCTTGGCAAATCCCATATCCACTATTTCAGTTCCCCCAAGGCCAGAGCTCCCCCTCCACCATTAAACTCTGTGTGTGGACACCGTCCGTGGTGTGGAGTGTCTGAAGTGGGCACAGGAAATGTCTCTTCTTGCCAATGACCCCCTGGGGAGCACTTGCTGTCTCTCCGGAGTTTGACTGTGACAGGAGCAATCCAGATCCTACCATGGGGGCCCTCTGCACATTATTTGCAGCTCCTTCCTGGGGACATGGAGCCGTGTCCGACCTCTCTGCTGTGACAGAGGCCACATCAGCTGTAGGGTCTCCGGGGCACCATGAGCAAACACAGACAGGATGAGCCATCTGCGCTCACATTGCTGCCACCATCACCCCCTGCCTTGTCCCACTGCGTCACCCTCTTGTCCCACGTCAGTGCTGATGTAGCTGGTGATGCACATGGCGGAGTGCTCCTTGTGGGACTGAGGATGGGGCTGGAACTTAGGGGATTATCCCAAGCTGACACTCCCTGTCCCCCTACAATGACTGGTGCTGGGCCCCTCCAGAACTCATCAGAGCACGAGGGACACCAGGGTGACCAGGGATGGGGGGTGACAGGCAGGGATGGGCTTCCAGGAGGTGGGAAAGTGAAAGGACAGGTGGAGCCAAGGCTGAGACAGGAGATGGGCTCAGGAGTGTCACAGGAGATGCCAGGGCTGTGCCAGGAGAAGCCTTCTTCTGCTCCTGGAAGGTTCCAGATACCCAGGTAAGCAGGGACACAGGGGGATGGGAGCTGGGGCTGTGCAGCCCCTAGATGCCCTCCCCAGAGCAAAGAGACAGTGCAGAATTAGGTGTCACAGGCCTGGACAGGAGACACTCTCATGGGACACCAGGAAATCTCTCTCTCCCAAGACAGGTTAGCCCTTGGAATGGGACTGGGGACCATGACATGACATGGGCAGAGAAGGGATGAAAGGGAGCAGTACTGTGGTTGAGCCCACCAGGAACAGGGCACCACGGGGCATCCACAAGATGTGGAACCATGAATTCCCTGACCATGGGACAGGAACTGTATAAGTTCCCTGCTGTCCCTTTCCTCCCTGACTCTGTCCTGTTTGCAGTCGCTCTGTCCCCAGACACTGCCAGCTCCCCGTGGATTTGTAAGGGGCTGCTCATGGCAGAGCCATGTCTGGGGGTGAGTTCCTGGTCAGCCTTTTCTCCTTCCTGGGACCCATGTAGTCTCCAGAGACCATGATGAGGCTAAGTGATTTCCCTGTCCCTGCACCAGCCCTTCAGGGGTGACATTTATCTTTGTCAGAGACCCCTATCCCCATCCAGAGGTGGTCCAGAGGAGCTTACAAACAGCTCATCAGCCTCTCAGCACCCTTGTGTTCTACCTTGAAGTAGAGGGGTCTCAGGAGAACTCTGGCTTGGTTCTCCTCTGTTGTGGGTGGTTTTCCGCCTCAATCACGGTTCTCTGGGTGCTTGTGACCAGTTTCTGCCCTCTTTAGATAAACCATTTGGAAGAAGTTCTTCTCCAGGAGGGTAATGAAACACTGGCCCAGGTTGCCCAGAACGGTGGTGAGGCCCCATCCCTGGGACATTCAAGACCAGGCTTGATGAGGCTCTGAGCAACCTGATCGATCTAGTGCAAGATGTCTCTGCTCCTGCAGGGGGTGACACTGGATGGCCTTTGAAGGTCCCTTCCAACCCAACATATTCTATGATTCCTGTGGATGCTGAACTGGTGAGGGTTCCAGGAGCCATGTCCCAACCCTGGGGCCCCCATCTGTACCCTGGCCCTGCGAGGGATGGGAAGGGCAATGGCAACAAGCTCTTTGGTGGCAGCACCAAACTGGACATGGGGCAAACACTTCTTCTCCTGATGGTGGAGGCCGAGAGCGGCTGGGGCTGGGAGAGGCATCTCTACATGCTGTGAGGGAGGCAGAGTCCCTGACACAGGCTGCCCAGAGAGGTGATGAAGTCTCTGTCTCTGGACATATTCAAACCCTGTCTGGTCACATTCCTATGCAACCTGTTCTGAGTGACTCTGGGGGCCTCTGCCCACCACAGCCACTCTGTGAAGGGACAGAGGTGTATGGATGAGGACAGGAGCTGGGGCTGCCAGGCTCAGAGTCCTGAATGTTCCTGCCTGATGGAGAGAGGGAGGGCAGAGCCCAGCTCTTCCCTGTGCTGCCCTGTGCCAAGACACAAAGCAGCACAAACTGACCCACAGGAGGCTCCATGTAAACTTTTTTCAATTTTTTTTTTTTTTTTTTACTTTCTCAAAAACAAACACCACTTTTCTTGCATTGATCAACGTGCTGCCCAGGGCAGGCTGCCGAGGGTGCTGTGGTCCCTCCACCTATGAAGCACCCACAGAGATGCCTCTGGAGCCGCCACCATCACAGCTTAGGGGCAGGTTCTTCATATCTGTGTCCCATCTGGCTCTGAGTGTCTTCAGGGAGGGACAAACTCCACCGACCTCCATGGGAACAAGCTTTGGGATGGTCTCTCTTCCCAGAACAATCCTCCAGGTCTCTCAGCGCCAATGGATTTTTCCTCTTTAGAGCCCCGACAGATGTGGCCCCAAGCAGGAAGCTGGGAGGGAGGGGGAAATCTCCCGAGGCCCTTTCACCCACAGCACCCTGTGACCGCCCTTGAGGATATCCTCAAAGCCCTCCAGAGTCTCTTAGCCCCTTTACCACTGCCTCCTGCCATCCCACTTCCCCAAGATGGACTCAGTCATCTCCAGGGGCTGCTCCTCGTGCTTGGGGCTGATTTCCATCATCCCATGGTTGATTTCTCTCACATTCCCCATGCAAGAAATCTTTCCAGAAATCTCCAGAAATCTCCAGCCAGAGAGGCTGTGGCTCTGGTCCTCCCATCCTGCCCACTCTATCTATGTCCCCTCCTCCACCAAGCACTGAAGAAGCTGGAGGTCCCACTGAACCGCCCTCCAGAAGCCTCAGAAATGGGTAGGGAGGGTGAACCTCTGGCCCAGGTTGCCCAGAGAGGCTGTGGCTGACCTATCACTCGTGGGGTTCAAGGCCAGGTTGGATGGGGCTTGGATCAACCTGGGTTGATGGGAGTTGTCCCTGTTCAGGGCAGAGGGTGGCACTAGGTGGGCTTCAAAATCCCTTCAGGAACCTGACCCACATCCCTTCCAGTCCTGCCTCACATCAGCACCTCGCGGCACCCCATAGAAAAGCCCCTCCCAAACCCTCCAGCCGCGTCCCACCTCGAACCATCCCACCCCACTGTGACAGGTCAGGAGGGCATCACGCGCTCCCCCCACGTCCATGTCTACCCACAGTCCCCCTTTTGCCCTGCTTTTCGGGGGGCAAAGCACTCACAGACCCATCTGTCAGAGCCCAGAACCCCCAACACCGTTATGTGACCCCCCACAAAAGGAAACCAGCACCTCCGTGCCTGGTTCTGTTCCGTTCAACCCACGCCCCCCTCCCCCTTTTCGTTCTCGGAGACCTCCCCCATACGCTCCCCCCTTGGCTTTTCACTACCTTTTACTACAAAATAGGTGCAGGACAGGGCCGGTGCCGGCTCCACCCGCATCGGCG
>VZTY01022821.1:0-12089 GCA_013400935.1 Turnix velox
TTCATTGTGAAATTTCTCCTCTTGTAGTTGCTGACATTCCTGGCTTAATTAAAGGAGCTCATCAAAACTGACACCTGCAGTGGTCAGTAAAAGATTAGTCTTTGTTTTGTTGATTATGTTAAATTCATTGTGAAATTTCTCCTCCTGTAGTTGCTGACATTCCTGGCCTAATTAAAGGAGCTCATCAAAACAGAGGACTGGGGATGGCTTTCCTGAGGCACATTGAACGCTGCAGCTTCCTCTTGTATGTTCTGGATCTCTCTGTGTCTCAGCCCTGGATTCAGCTGCAAGACTTAAAATATGAACTGGAGCAATACAAAAAAGGATTGTCTGAGAGGCCTTGTGTTGTCATTGGGAATAAGATTGACCTTGATCAATCCAGGATCAATCTCCCACTCCTCAAAGAGCAGGTTGGTGAGCGGGTCATTGCACTGTCTGCACTGAAAGGGGACAACCTGGAGGAACTCTTCTTCCATTTGAGAGAACTGTATGACACTTATGTGAAGACAGAAGAATCACAAGGGCGAAGACCTGTCAAGTGGTAACGACTAGAACTGTACTGGAAAGAGAAAAAAAACCCTATATTATTACTAGATGGCATCTGCGTGGTTTTGAGTTTGGATTTTATTATTTTTTAATTAATGCATGGGCCACAGCACATGGATTTATTCTGGACTACTTGCTCACTTTTGAGGTGTCTCAGGTGTTTTACAACAAAATTTGGAAGTGACAGATATTAGATTGGAAACATGAATCTTGTTTGGCACTAGATAGCATTGTCTTCATTCCCTAATTAGCTGTCTGCCAGAAATTAGTTCAGGATCTGCAGAAGATGCTGGCTTGCTTCCTGAATTGCAGTGAAGTGACTTTTCTGTTTTTCACTGATCAAAAATTCTAAAATAAAAATAAGGTGGTTCCATGTTTATCTGTTTGTTTTTGTACCAGGTACTTGCCTCTCCTGAATTCATTTACTGAGAATTTCTAGCAGTGGTCAGGTGTGGAAAGTAATCAGTCCATTATAGGCAATAATACCAGTATAAATAAGATGAGGAAAAATGAAAACAAATATTAAATCCCAAAGTCACTGTCATGTTTTGCTTCGTATTTGCTTCATCCCTGGGGTTTACCAAAGTGAATTAGAAGCCAATATTCAGTTCTGCCCTTCTGTTTGGTTTTGTGTGGCGTTTCTAACCCTCACTGTTGTTTTTATCTTCTGTTGCTGTGTCTTTGACCCATGTTTAATAAAACTAGGAGATGATTTCTGGAGTGCAAAGGCTGGTGCAGCAACTTTGATACAGGACATTTGATACCTACAAATGCTTTGTGTTTTCTCTGGCTGTATTTTAGTATTTGTCTGTCTTTGAGAATGACAGATGCTGTTTTAAAAACCTCTGCTGTCACCCTTAACTTCCTAGTCCTCAGGCAACCTCACTTCTTGAAGGGGAGAGTATTTTGTGGACTGATGTGCAAAAAACACAGTGGGTTGCTTGATGGCTTAACTGAAGGTCTGTATTGATCATATAAATGGTGTCTTTCTTCTTAACACTTCAGCCACCTATTTGGAGATGACAATACCAAGTTCTTAACCATAGGCTTGGAGGCTTCAAATAGGCTTTACAGGAGGCAGTATTTCTTCATCTATCCATCACAAGTGCTAAATAGGTCCATCTTCACTGTTAGAACTACTGATTGTAGGTGCTCTCACTCTCCCTGTAGGAATATATTTGTTGTCCTGGAAGACAAGTTGCCAGAGATGAAGCTTTCTAGAGGAAATAATACCTTGTGCACTGTTTAGGGAGAATGGCTGTTTGGAGCTTAGCATCTCTAGTAGATCCTCATCCTGTTGTTACTGTGAAAATGATGTTTTGGACCACTTCTATTAATAATGAAGTTCATCACTGTTGTGAAAATGGGGTTGGTATAAATTAAATCTTCATCCTAATGTGGCTCAACTCCTTTCTCTTTTGGTTTCCTGTCTGTGGTTCCCCATTAACTAATCTCCCCACCTTGTTAAATAGGGATTAATTGTGTGCTACACAGGTCTGGAAAGACCCAAGTTATTAATATTTGGAGGGGAGGTTATATATGTATGCCCCAAATGATAAGGAATGATTTTGTAATGCTTGATGACAGAACAAAGCCACTTTCAGGCTGTGCTCTTCATTTTCCTCTGTGTGCTTCTCGAATTTATTACGTGGTTTGTGCGTGTTTTTCTGAGACATAAAACACAGCACAAAGGCAGGGAGATTTTTATCAACCTTGTTTTAATATTGAGATTGCGTTTGCCCTTCATTTCCCCACTGAGAGTAATTTTGCATCTCCTCTTTCTTGATTGAAATAGAAATTGTCCAAGGAGGCCTTAACAGCAGCTGATTTTTTTATCCTCAGGTTGGTTGGTTTATGGCTGGGGGGTTTTTTTGCCCTCATTTATATGAAATATTACTTTGACTCCTCCAAGTGTGTGTTCCTTGGTTAAATTTTATTCTTTCTTGATTGCTACACTGTTGAATCACTGAGGTGGAAGTATTTATCTTATCATGTGTTATTTCCCAAACAATGAGTAAAGACAAAAGGCTGGCCATACTACTAAACCCATTAATTATAATTCCATAAGTAGTGTCTGTGCACACTGTTTCAGCCAGAGGTAATGGGTATGGCTGGTTACTCTTGTTACAATCCATTTTATTCCATTAATTTTAATTGGAGTCATTCTGGCATAATGTAGCAGTGACCCAAGCACAGGGTGGATGTTTTTGGTTTGTTTCTTTCTATTTAACCTGAATGTAGCTTTGCAG
The DNA here is from genome assembly GCA_013400935.1 of Turnix velox. Classification (NCBI taxonomy): domain Eukaryota; kingdom Metazoa; phylum Chordata; class Aves; order Charadriiformes; family Turnicidae; genus Turnix; species Turnix velox. The sequence continues at coordinate 2,796 of VZTY01022821.1, forward strand.
TACAGTAAAATGCTGTTATTTTATGTCATCATTATTGGATGAAATGAGGCACAAAGCATGAAGAGCTTTATGCTTGTTCACAGATGCTGGAAATTTTTTAAACAGACTAAAACACCTTTTAAGAAGCACACTTGAGAAACTGTCTAAGATCCAGGCTTAGCAGCACTGATTGAAAAGCAGGACTTTAAAATCTAAGTGCAGAACAAATCACTTCTTTGTTTTTCCAATCCTCAGCAGGTGCCTTTTTGTCCTTGTAACTGAAGAAATCAATAGTCAATTAATGTGACGGTAGGAGTCAATATTTTAGAAAACATTTAGGGGTTTGGGATTGGTTTCAGCATATGGAGAAGCTTGGCCAGAGCTTTAAAGATCTTTTCATTTGAATCTTGACATTTGCTTCCTCATGCCTAATTATCACTGTTTTCCAAAGGCATTTGCATCCCTCTCCCTGAGCATCCTTTTTAGGCAGACGCATCAGGCAGTGATAGGGGTCAGCTACTCACTGCTTAAATCTAGACAAATTTAATCTTCCTCTAAAAGTGGAAAATGCTTATGGAAGAAAAATATTTGCATGAGGCAATGTAATTGCTAAAACACTGGGTGTCAAGAAGACATCTGTGATGTTGCAGATGAAGTATCCACATTTTGATTATCTTATTCATGAAATCTCACTGTTTTCTGGCTGCTCATTTCCTGTTGTTTTCCTCTCTCTTTACAAATCAGGGAGCTGGTTTTGCTGCCTCCAGATAGGACACACATTTATCACATTTAAAAAGATGCCCTGGTAAAAGGTCACCCTATTAAATGAACATTTTTTTACTGTGTTATTTTAGAAAATATTTATTTTCCCCATTTCCCCACCCCCACACCAGACATGTAATGGAAGTTTGGGACAGGAGTTCAAATAAACAATTAGTGGTACAGGGAGCTCTGGCTGGAAAAACAAAACCTGGTGACATTAATAACTTCCCTGCCAGAAGTTGGGGGCTTGAAGCTGTGCTGGGGATTAAATTCCATGTGGGCAACATCTTTGTGGCCCCTTTGAATATAGATAGGAAAAAAAAAAAGTATTTTATTCTGGTGAGTTAATTCATCTGTTTCTATATCAACCAAGATTTTTTTCTAGCTTCATTAACTAATTTATCACCATTAGGAAAATGGCTTTGAAGGGGGAAAGTTTAATATGCTTTACATAATATCTTTTTATTAATATTACCAGGCTTTATTTTTAAGAGTGATTTATTATCCTTTTTTTCCACTGCTAAAACTGAATGGCATAAAAGTGAGGTCCAAATTTAGCCAAGCTGGAAGAAGCCTAAATCCTGGGGATTTTTAATTTTTTTTTTCATGGTAAATAGAACTTGATTTATCTGTGGATAACAAAAATTGCCCCATGAAACACTTGAAGTTCATTATCTAGTGCTACTAATTCCTGTAAATTATCCCTAATTAAATGTTTTAAAGATAATGATATTTTTAATGCTTATTAAACAGATTGAAGCAGCTCCTGAAACTGATCAACGTGGAACAGTTGGAGAATTGTATAATAAGACTAAATGAAATTAGTGCTGCAGAAGTGAATTTCCTTACACATTTAGTCTGGAACAAATCCAATAATAGATTTAACTGACCAGGTCGCTTGATGGAACAGTCACACAGTTGGAAATCTGCTTTTAGTGAATATTCCACCTCAAAAAATAGCTCTGCTCCCATTTTCATGCCTGAGTGCTTGCATATTAACGGAGAAGATAATTGCCGCAGGTCATAGATGTAATTGAATAAAGAAATCTTGCTCAGATTTTCTCAGGGAATATTTTATGCTTGTTCTAGTCTTTTATAGTTAATATATCTCTTCTTCTAGGGCTGTTTGGTGCACAGATACATCCTCAGAGAGTGTAGTTACATTTAGGTCTCAGTGAAATTGATGGTTTCTGTTGCGGTGATGAGGAGGAGGCAGTTCTCCTGTATTGCTTGTTGATCTAAGAACTCATCCTGCCACTTCTGAGGGGTGAAGATTGATTAGAAATTTACCCTCTTTATAAATGGTGATTGAAAGTCACTTGATGGAAGTGACATGTAGCAAACAGTGAATTAATTGCTGAGGTGAAACCCTGTTGATCATAATGACCTTAAGTAGTTGACTTAGCCTGTTCTGTGCTTCAACTGGGACAGCTTCTCAAGAGATGAGCAAAAGGCAATTGTATTTTTTGCTTTTTCAAACGTTATTGCCCTAAAATCCCCATGCTCTCCAAAGCAGCTTTTGAAGGTGTTGCTTTGATGCATATGGGACTTTGGAGGGGAAATCTCTATAAAGTATTTCAGCTCCATCTTTTTGAGATGAACAAACTTTTGCTTGAGTTCTTGCCAATGAGAACTTCAGGAAGGGCTCAGTGGGTGCTTTAGTTCTCTGCTGAGGTTTTAATTTCCCTTGTTGCTGTACAATTGTGATGACAGCTATCCATACGTGTTTGGCTTTGGTCTTTCCCTTACTCTAGAATTAGCTATACATCAGCATTCTTCTGGCTGTGTGGTCCCATAAAGTACTTTGTGACCCTGAAGAAAAGTTTTACTGACAACAACGAAGCATCTTCTTACTTTCATTAAATTTCTTGGGTAACAGCTTAATTCCCAGCTCTCAGATCACTTTATATATACACTTGCATGAAGCTGATATTATTTTATCCCTGTGTGTTTAGGATACGAAGTTATTTGAGGTACTAAACGGCGCTTTTAGCTGGAACAGTCTATTAAATTTCTGCTCCTCAGTGTGAAAATTATTTTCATAATGGAGGGTAATTGCTCTGCTTTGTCGATCTGTCATCAATTGGTGAACGCTGCAGGGTGTAGGTGCAACCTCATGCTCAAGGAATTACATCTGTAACTCCCCTTATTGTTGTTTGTTGTTCAATAAACAGCTTCTAATGACTAAAGCTGTGTGTGAGCCGTTACTTAAGGGCTCAGAACATTTGCCAGAGCTGTTGTTGCCCTTCCTAGCAGAGAGCTCCTTGTTTGGGAATGCTTTGAGATAGCTTGACTGAGAATATTAACTGCTTGGCAATCAGTTTTCCTTCAGTGTTAATTGTGCTGTGAAATCCTGTGTTAAAAAAACATTCAAAAGTCAGTCTCACTTCACAGATGTGTTTTGTGCTTAAAAGATGCTGAAGTTGTGGGCAAAGTCTACCCATAAAACATCTATTTTTGTTGTGAATATTATGTTGTGTGCTCAAAAGGGACAAGTGTGATCTTTATACACACTCCTCTCCACACAACCACCCGCCTTTTCACTCTTTTTTGTCCTCTCTAATATATAATAACCTTTCTACACTGTGGCAGGAGGCCTGGGATTTATTGACAAGTATTTGATGTATAAGAAAAACCTTTTACAGCACACCAAAATCCTGCCTGGTGCAGCTGAGTCACTTAAAAAAAAAAAAAAAAAATTGTTGTGGGTTTTAGAACTCAACAAATGGAAAAATAACAGTCTTTTTCTTCCCCCACAAATGTGCATGTGTGGCTCTATCTATAATATTTGGTAATTGAATTAAATATTGGCTCCCTTTTGTGCCCAGGCTGTGCAAGCAGCTTGTAAATTATGGAGTAAAATCGTGGAGCTTGTGAATGCATTGTAATAAGAAATGCTCATGCATCCTGGACTGAACCTATAAAAACTGGTGCTGATTTAATGAATCATCAGCATTCCTGAGCTCACCATGAGAAGTTTAGACACAGACATGGATTTTTCTTGCCTTTGGGGGGAGAGTTTGTGTCTTTGTCTCCCAGGCAGCATTGGGTTTGATGAAGTGAATGCCAATGGTAGTTTTATATCTCGATAAAGGAAAATTCCTATTTGCTTTTCTAAACCCTGTAATTTCTTATTCCTGCCAATACAATTATATTGGCAGAAAAGTACATCGTGTGGTGGTAAGGAGGGGATTTACATCAAGGTTAAGGAAAGAGAGAAGTGCTGCAAGTTCATGGAACGGTTTGGGTTTGATGTGACCTTAAGGATTATCTAGTTCCAACCCCATTGCAATGGGGACACCTCCTCCTAGAGCAGGTTCCTCAATGACTCATCCAGCCTGGCCTTAAACACCTCCAGGGAGGGGACATCCACAACCTCTTCTGGACAATCTTTTCCCATTGTTTACCAGGATTTGTGTGAGATCTGAGATGAAAGACTGGCTTTGGGGTGGGAGGAATTGAGAGTGCTTTTCCCTTTTGTGTCTTTGTAAGAGGTTTTATCCTCACCTGCAGAAAAAAAACAAAAAAACCTCATTATTTTGTTCCACCTATGTGCAGGTTGGGTTCTGTGGGGCAGAAGAGGTCTCTTATGAAAAAGGGGTCTGTATTACAGAGCTGGACTGATCCTGCTGCACAGGGGTTATGAAAAATTAATCCTCCCCCACAGAAATAGTGATGTTTAAACATCTTTCTGCCAAGGATTTTGACTTTCTGCCTCCCCATCCAAGCCTGCTGGGAGGATGAATATTCCTTTACAAGCAGGGAAGGAAAACCATTAGCATTCTTTCAAATCAAAACATAATCACGTCTCTCCCTCTCTCAGCAAATCTCATTAATTATCCCAGGCAGATGTTTTTTCAACAAAAACCCCTTCTTGTGTTTTCTCTTCCAGCTTCCTGCTTGAGCTAATGAAGCTTCAGTGATGCTTCTGGAAGAGCAGAGCAGTTTGTGTAGCTCCAGCTGAAGAGCCTGAGGAATGATCATGGAGATGGTGTGGTGGGAGCAGAGCTCCTCAGTCTGTATAGAGACATTTCTCATCAAGGGTGAGTAGAGAGGGAGTTCTCCAGAGCCAAAGGGAAAGTATCTGTGCTGAACAACATTCTTTGAAAGGTTTTTGACAGGCAGACCCACAGCCCTCATTACTGGGGCCTTTTCCATCCTCCACTTAACAAAGTGTAGGTTCATATTAAAAGGAAACTGGCATTAACTCCACACAGCTCTTAGGGGAAGACACCCCGTTCCATTAAAAAGCTACTGGGTACTATTTACAGCTGCACCAACATAGTTCTGTTAAATAATTGGAATCTGCCTTGATTTTTCAGTTGTTACCTGTAGCATCATGGTCATATTGGTGGCAGTAGGTGGCTTGCAGTCAATGTTTATTTGCAAAAATACTGAGGGCTGGGGGTAAGAAATCGGGAGACTCAAGGGATGTGGGTTCCACAGGTACAAAAAAACCCTTTTTTTTTAATTTTTTTTTTTTTTACATTATAGAGCAAAAGAAGTGCAACAGGAGCAAGTTCCATGGGCATGGCTCCAGACTCTGAGAAGACCTTCCTGGAGAAAGCTGGCTCTGAAGGATAAAATGATGAAATTTTCCCTTTTGCAACCAATTTAGTACCATTCTAACAGCTGCTTGACCCTCTGCTGTGGCCAGATCATGAGAGGTAAGAGAAACAGTCATTTTAGGGGCTGTTTTCTTGTGGGATTAATAGGTTTTAACTGTCCCCTCAGGCAAATCCATAGAAGTTTTGTTTTCCATTGGACTTTATAATTTCTAGCAACATCCCATTCCCCATAAAATATTTAGCAAGCTTTGTATAAAAATACTTTATTGGGGTTTTCAGAAGGTAGCAGACACAAGGAAGGGTACAGGCAGGCTCAACAGCACAGACTGTCAATTCTTAGTACACTTAGTGCAAAGGATTTATTTTAACCCCATATATAATGGTCTGACTGTACAACCCACAAAGCTCAAACACCACACACACACACACAGAGAAAACGACAATTTTCAACCCAACTTTGGGTGACAACGTCAATCTACTCAGCAAATATCACTGGAATTCAAGTTGGATAATATTTTCTTCCTAGCAGCAGCAGCCAAAAAGGCAATTTGCTTACAACAAGTGAAGTGCAACTGGTAATCACGACATCAGAAGCTTTTGGGTGCTACTCTACAGCATTTGGGGTTCTATTTGGAATTGTAATTTCAGACTTAGGGTCTTGAACTTCCCTGTATGTTACTGTGAGATGTTACTGAGTGTTTACCATGGCAACTGATGATACATTTGTATTACTCTGTCACTGAGCAAAGCCAACAGGGATGGGCAACGCAAGTTTTTTGCTTTATGGTGATGCCACATCCATGCCCAAAGGGGCTCCAGAAGAAACGGAGGAGGATGAGGAAGCCTGAGATGGGAAGCAGAAATAAAGTACCAAAAATTTTATCTTAAGACTGAGGCTAAAATCCTGCTCTCTTCAATCTGGTGCTCCAGCTGAGCAAAGAGTTGACTGCTTTAAAAACAAAAGAATCTAAAATTAAAAATGGATGCTGGTGTTGCCTGGATCAGCTCAACCCTTTCCATTCCAATGACCTATTTTAAAAGGAAGCATGAAAGATTTCTGAGACTTGCTATAATTAAGAAGTCTGAAACAAACTGGAAAAGAAGGGAGAAAAGTTTCACTTCTCATAGTGCTGTTATTCTCTAGAACGTTCCCAAAACAGTGTTCATAATGTCCTGCAGAAAAGATTTTAAAATGTCATTGGATGATGGCAAGAGAGACTGAGGAGCAGCAGTTCCTCTTCCCACAACTGCTTCTGTCCCCCCCCCCCAAGGGTGCCAGACACAAAGAAACCCTCTGTTTTAAAGCCAGGATCAGGGAATGTCAACAGGGTACTTCAGGATGCTTGATGCCTCCCAATTTGCCTCCTTCAGGTGGAGATTCGTCCCTTCTCTTAGGCTAAATATTTATTTTTGTTAGCTTTTATTTCCCAGTTTTCATTTTAACGAAAGGCTGGTCCCCCTCTCACTGCCTAGGTGGCAGCAGAGCTCTGCTGTGGCACTTGTGCAAGTGAAGGACGTGGATTTCACTGCCTGTGATTAATGAAAGAAAGAAAAATAATCTCTTACCCTTCTACTCGATGTGATTTTGATGTTGACGGGCTAGAATAAATGAACAGTGCTCTCTCTTCCTCCCACACCCCACACCAGTGCTCCCAGGTTTCCCCAAGGAAGCAGCCACAGTACTTTTCCATCACACTGGTGGATTCAAGCAAAGCTCCTCTCACCCTCACACGGGGCTGGCTTCACTTCCAGCAGTTCTGAAGAGGATTGTGAGGTTGAATCTTCAGCTTCTTGGGGCAGAGGAGTTTAATAAAAGCTCTTCTGAAGCTATAGTGGCAGAGGGGGTAGAGGATGGGGTTGATGGCCGAGTTGATCCACAGCAGCCAGAAGGAAGTCTCATACCAGTAGTCAGAGATGCAGTGGCCATGGCAGCCAGCACGGATGATCATCAGGAGAGTGTATGGTGCCCAGCAAATCCCAAAAATGCCCACGATGATGGCCAGGGATTTAGCCACTTTCTTGTCTCTGGAGAGCCTGAAGCTTTGAGTCATGCTCTGGGACACAATCTTCACCCGTTTCTCTAAGGACAGCGTGGATGCTGAATGTTTGCAGCTCTTTTTGTGGCAGCACTTGGCTTTCCCAGAGCTCTCCGAGCTGGTTGACAGCAGGTCTTTGCCACTCAGGCTGGTGGCAGAGGCTGCTGCTTGAGCTTTGCCCTTGGAGAGGTCGAGGGTTTGGGCTGGCTCCTTCTGCTCCCACTTGCAGCACTTCAAAGGCAGCTTTGCTTCTGGGCTGGTCTCCATCTCCTCGGTGAAAGACTGGCTGTGCACTTTGTGGAAAACATCCAGGCGTATTTTGGTCCTCTTCTGTATGTTCAGGTAAATGCTCAGGTTGAAAAAGAGGACGCTGATGAAAGGAGTGAAGAACTCGAGGGTGGAGGCCGTCATGAGAAAATACCAGTTGTAGAAAAACTCAGCGTAGCATTCCCCACTGGGAATTATGCTCTGGCCTGAGATGTACTCCCAGCTGATAATGGCAGGTCCATAGAGCAGGAAAGCCAGGACCCACACCATCACCATCTTCAGCACTGCTCTTTTGGTGTTGCCTTGCTGGGCTCTGTAGGCAACCTGCAAAAAAACCTTTTCTTAAGGGTGGTCGCACACACCCCAAGGGGTTGAGGCTCCTCACAAACAAGCTGTGAGCCCTCCCTGGCAAAGCTGCTCTGACAAATTCATGTGGCAGAGGTGAGAGGAGCAATTGCTACATCAATCACACTCCTGCAGGGAAGAACTTAGACCCCCTCATCTCACAGCTCTCACCACGAGGCGTGGTTTCTGCTTAGTGAAAATGGGGTTGGAAGTCCAGTGGTTGTCTGCACCCCAGTTGTTGCCCAGTTGGAACCTCAGGGAGATGCACATCTCCAACTCCTGGACCAGGCATGTGGTAGCTCTTTCTCTCTCCAAACCTCATTGCTAATCCTTGTATCATCTGGAGTCAGAAAACCTGCTGTGGAGCTGATCCCCCTGCCCATTGCTCATTACCTCCATCCAAAAAGCTAAACATTTTCATTTCCCCAGGAAATCAGAGACCTCAGGGCTGTGCCCTGCTACATTTGGTGCTTCATCCTCAACCCCTGGTAGCCAGGGAGAAGCTGGGACTCTGACTGCAATCCACTTGTTTGTCCTGGAGATAATAAAACCCTGCAAGTTGGCAACAGGTCTGCTTTCCCTCTCTGACTCACTTGTCCACCACCCTCCTGCCATGTGGGAAGGGAACACCTGCACAATGGGGTCTGCACCTCCCGTGTTTTAATTGCACCGGAAGCACCGATCTTCAAACCGTGGCTGAATGCGACCTATTAACGGGCAATTATCGCTTTCCATCACCCGCCTGAAAAGATTCTTAATTTCTGGAGGATTCAAAGAGCTTTTAATTATTACGGCGAATAAAGGAGAAGAGGAGAGTTATTTCCCCTCTTTCTTTCTGCTGCCATGACAGGACTCACCGCCCTTGTCACCGAGAGGAACCTGTCGTAGCTGATGAGGACGATGTTGAAGACGGAGGAGGTGCAGAGCAGGTAATCCACCACCAGCCAGAGTTTGCAGAGGCTTCTCCCCAAGATCCATCTCCCCGTCAGCACATAGGGCACGTACAGGGGGATGCAGAAGGCACCTGGAAAACAACCCAGGGCTCTTTTTTTTTTTCAGTGGAACCCTGCGGGGGCGACTCCCGCAGCCCTGCATCCATCGGGAGGTGAATGCGGGGTGTCCGAGGGGGACCCCGGGGCTGCAGGAGGGGGTCGGGGAACGGCGACGGTGGCCCACGGGGATGTGAGAAGGTGTTGGGTGACAGAAGCAGAGGACAACCGGGGGTCCCGGAGGCTGTGGAGGGTCTAACGAGGGGCACGGAACCCGCACGGTTAGGGGGGGACTACGGGAGAGTGAGTGGGGCAGGAATGAGGGGGTGGCCGGTGGGGAGGGGTTGT
>VZTY01022822.1:3195-26572 GCA_013400935.1 Turnix velox
AGATCCGGGGCGCGGGGGGGATCCGCCGAGCTGTCGGTGTCCAGCTCTAGGGCTTGTTGCTTCCCACCCCCCCCGACCTTCTTCCCCTCCGCCGTCGCCTTTCCACAAGTTGGCACCGTTTCGGTGCCCCCCGGAGCAGCGAGGGGATGAGGGGACGGCGAGGGGTGCCCCGGTGGAGCGGGCTGCTGAGCGCCGCGGACGCCGCCCGGTGACCCCCCTCCCCGGCTTCGGTGGTGTCTCGGCCGCAGTGGTGTTGCAAACCCGGGCTCCGGTCCCGGTGATGCCCCGGTGTCGGTGGCCCCGGTGATTCTCTGGTCCTGCTCACGCTTAGGTCCTAGTGATACCCGCGTCCCGTTGATGCCCCGGTTCCAGTGATGCCCCGGTGATACCCCGGTCGCGGCGATGTCCCTGGTCCCAGTGATGCCCCAGTTATGTAAGCGGGTCGGTGCTGTGCTGTGGGGAGCACCGACTCCGGTACTCGGTGTTGAGAGAAGACTTGATGAATTTGCTAGTAAAATGCTTCATCTGACATCCAGTTCTTCTACCCTCTGCGCCCGTTTCAACCGCTTAAAATATTCCCTTTCCCACCAGGAATGAATGAACGCATCCGCAGATGGTGATGTTCTTCCTCAAGCCCCCCTTTTTCCTTCCTTCCCCCCTTATTTCTCAGTTTTTTATTTTGAATTTTGCCAAATTTCCATGCAGTTGAAAATGTCTTAGGGGTGAGTGGGGGGGGTTCTGGGTTACCAACGTGCATCTCTCAGCGTCGGCAGCTCCACAGCTCCCTGCTTTCCCCGAGACACAGGCGCATATTGTTGGATGTGCCGGAATAGCAGCCGCTGTGGGGAATAGAAAGGAGCTTGTTCTGGTGGAGCAGGGATTTTTTTTCTTTTTTTAGGGGGGGGGGTGCCTGCAGGAATGAGGGAAGCTGTGGCCCTCGCTGTCCTGCGTCACAGGCGGGTTTGTAGTCAAGACTTTTTTTTTGTTTGGCCGCCGTGGGTTTCCATCCCTTCAAAATGTGATGCCTTTTTCTTTTTAGGCGAAGGGCGATGGGGTGAGAGTGTTTGTGTGTGTGTGGTGTGAAGTCAGTCCAACGTGGCTTTGCCCATGTTTGAAACCCTGTTTGGTGCCTGTTCTTTTTTCATCGACTTCCTTTGAGAAAACTGATGGGGCTCCGCCAAAATGAGGAGCCAAGCTTGGGTTGTGCCTCCTGGTAGCCTGAAACATCCTGAAGAGCTCTCGTTTTTGGGAAAGGTGGATCTGAAAGTGATGCCTTGAAATCCATCAGCCAAAGCCAGCCTCAGCCTTGGGGAGAAGGAGCCTGCAAAGTCCTTGTTGCTTTGGAGAAATAGGTTTGTGGGATTGGAACAAGTGATCCTCTAGTGATGATTTCTAGTTGCCGTAGTGCAAGAGCAGAAGGGTTGGGAAGATGCTTTGTTGGCTTAAACCCACTTGTTCCCTGCTCTTGTGCCAATAAGGAGATGCCAGTGTCCCCTTTGAGGGCAAGTAGGATCTCAGCAGTCTCCTCCATCGGGGTGGCTCCAGGTCTTGCTCTGTTTTATGGGATAGAAGAGTGTGTTGTGGTGCCTGGTCACCATCCCCAAGCCATGCTGCCCTCTCCAGCCCTGCTGGGAGAGAGATACCTTGCAGGTCACATCATTCAGGTGCCATCTGCCACTCCAGTATCTCCCCATTGCCTCTTGTTGGGGCTGTGTCTCATCTACAAGAGGACCCAGGACCATCTAGAGCTCTGTTTGGCTGCTCCGTGGCGCTGGGATGCTGGGCTCTGATGCTGCCAGAGGTGCAGAAGGATGTGGGAGATGCTTATTTCTGCCCTGTGCCTGGACACAGGCCACCCACAACACTCCAGACCTGTTTTGAGTGCCTTTAAATGCTAAATCAATGACCCACGTTTGCTTCTTCCTAATTAATACAAGTGAATTAACATCCCGTGATGTTTGGCTGCACAGCTCACCAGTTAACTTTCCTCGGGTGCTTCTGAATGGTCAAGCTGTGATTCAGTTGCTTGTTTTCTGTGCCTAAAGGGGCAATTGTGGCAGTGACAGTGGGAAGAGTTTCCCAAAAGCAGGTTGGTGATGGAGCCGGGGCTGGTGCCCCCCCCATCCCCTGCTCCGTGCTGCTTCTTCAGGGCACGGGGTGGAGCAGAGCTGCTAAAATCCCTGGCAATGTGTACAGTTTGTTCTCTTGGCTTGTTTTCTCAGTAAAATAATCTAGAAAAAATAAAACCTTCAGTGCCATCTGCACTTTGCTCTCCCCTTTTAAATTATGTGTGTTAATAAAGCAGAAAATGTCAGTATTCAGAACATGATCGTTATCCTTTCACCCTGCTCCCAGTTACCAGCAGAGAAATGGCTAAATGAGAAGGCTGAGGTGGGTACCCAGTGTTTTTTAAGCAGATGAGCAGCAGCTTGTCAAAAATGTGTGAGACTTTTTGAGGCTGGAGAGAAGATTTCCATTCCTGCTACTCTGGTGCTCAACTTTGAGGACTCAGGATCCCACCCTCTGTGCAGTGCAGGGAGAGAATGGCTGGGAATGATGCTGTGTTTTATCCCAACTCCTACAGGGAAAATTGCTCAACATCCCACCTGTGGATGTGGGTAAAGTTGGGATGGCTCCAGGTGCCACCAAGGAGCAAGTGGTCACACGTGGAACTTGTTTCCATCAAGCTCAGACTCTGTCCCTTGAGTGTGCGAAGTGTTGGGGGAAGCTCCCATAGCCAAGGGAACACCCAGGAATTCGGGTGCTGGTGCAGAGTAACACAGAAGCATTAGTATTTGTGGTGTTAAATGTCTGAGAGATTGTATTTTCTCCTTGTACCAAGCACAAAATGTTACCCATCAGCTTTAATTTCTCTTGCTGTGGCATGTTGTAGGAAGCAGGAGGTTTGGAAATGGGGAACCTAAAAGCTGGAGCTGAACCTTCCACCCCAGTTGGCAGCTTGACAGGGACCTGGGGAAGCACTTTTGTATTTCTGAGGAGTGGAGAGGGGGTCACAGAGTGACAGCAAAGATCTGCTAACTCCAGCTACCTCTTGATAATGATGATAATTATTTTGTGGTGTGTGGAGGGGGATTAATGACTGCTGGTATCACTGGAGCTAGGAGTGCCCGTGTTCTGCTGCTGACCTGGCCTTTCCTGAACATTCACCCTGGTGGAATAAAGATGAAAGAAGGAAGGGAAGAGATAGAAAAAAAAGAAGTTCTTTACTGTGATGAGACACTGGAAGAGGTAGCCCAGAGAGGCTATGCATACCCTCTCCCTGGAAGTGTTTAAAGCCAGGCTGGATTAGGCATTGAGCAACCTGGTGAAGTGGAAGGTGTCCCTGCCCATGGCAGGGGAGTTGGAACTAGATGGTCTTTAAGGTCCCTTCCAATCCAAATCATTCTATGGTTCTATGATTCTAACCCCAGACACTCATATCAAGAGTGTTTTCCCCATTAGAAAGTCAGGTTGCTGGTCTCTGCAGGTCAGAGCACCTTCTGGATCACCAGCCCCTGATGTCATAGAGGCAGTGTGGGGACGGAGGGTGTTCACTCACAATTCATGCCATTGTATGACGAAAGCACAGCAGCTCCCTGGGAACTGGGGAAGGATTATCTGGTGCCACAGGGACTGGGAGTTTGGGTCAGCTGGGACTTCCTCTGTCCCCTGCTCCAGAAGGTTTTGCAGAAGCCAAGAGCTCCTTGAGAGTTTGAGCCCCGCAGAGGGACCTCCTCGTGTCTCACAGATGTTGACACTGGGATTTCAGCTGTGATGTGAGATCAACTTGGGCTTCTGCAGCTAAACCTGGGAGAGTGTGGAGAAGGAGCTGCTCTGCCTCTGAGGGACAGCCAACCCAGTGGGATGGACACTGCTCCTGTGGTTCTGGGTTGTGGCACAGGTAAGGGGGTGTACAGCCCCCAGCACCATGGGAAATGGGGATCCTGGTGTCTGGGAAGCCCAGGTTGTGCATTCAGCAGGCTGGTTTTGCCTTAGAGTGTGATAATATGTCCCTGCCCTCGTCAGGGGGATTGGAAGTAGATGATCTTAAAGGTCCCTTCCAACCCAAAGCATTCTGTGATTATGAATATGCGGTCAAGGAGTCAAATTGTAAACCTGCTTAATAATAAATGCACGGGAGAAGATGAGCAAGGGAGATTAAACCCCACTCCAGCTCTGCTGAATCCGCACCTAAGCTTCTAGCAGGTTCTGTGTGTCCCAGCTTGTGTGTGGCAGCTCAGAGCCACCCTCCTGGCTTACAGTGAGTTGCCTCCATGCTCTGTGGGATGGTGCCACAGCACTTCTCACACTTCCAGGAGCCACAGATGCTCTGCACATCTCTGGTCAAAAATGTTGCCTTTGGCTCTGCGTGAGGGAGATTTGGAGGAGATCTGGTGTCGAGAAAACAGTCTTTAAGCACATAGAAGCAAAGCTCTGCTGGCTCAGAAAAGTAAAATCCAGTTTAATTAGTATCAGTCAGATGAAGTGGTGGGGAGGAAAGGAGCAGATGAATGATTAAAGCTCAGTTTTGGCTTCTGGGACCTCCTTTGGTGAAGGGTTGATCCACTCCCTGAAGGCATGGCAGTGCCAGACCATATTTGTGTATCTTATTTATCTATCTATCTATCTATCTATCTATCTATCTATCTATCTATCTATCTATCTATCTTATGTACTCTTGTAGAGCACATACATTCCCTTGCAGTATATTCCCTTCCAGTGGTGGAAAATTCCCTTTCAGATGTGAGACACCCAGCCACAGCCATACACAAAACAAAATGGCATCAGAAAGTAGGATGGTCCCCTGTCCTGCTAATGTCATCCCTCTCCCTGACTTAGGTGGGCTCAGAGCCATGGATTGTTTCTTAAATAATATTTTTTTAAAGCTGGAAGTCTCCTTTTTTTGGAGAAAGGGAAGGTAGCTCTGTTGGTCCCCACTGCCCAAATCTGATCCAGTGCATGTTGGTGATGGTGTGGCCATGCTGACTCCCCCATGACTGACTCCCTCTCCATTATGTCCCTCCATGTATCTTTTTATAGCCCTCCTTTCCAATTTTGCTTTATGTCAGAATCCTGCTGAATTATTTCCTGCCATCTCCATAAATAATGGCCTCACTAAATATAGCTGAAAAAGGAGGGGAATTGGTTTCCTATTCTCAGATTTTGGAACCTGACTTTTCTGGAAGGAGGACTTCTTTGCAAGACATGGTGACTTCCAGGGAGCCAGTGAGCCAACCTGAGAGATACCATGGAACGGGGGTTGGAACTAGATGATCTTGAAGGTCCCTTCCAACCTCAACCATTCTATGATTGTGAACATGGGGTAAACACTTCCATGAGTGTTTCTTGCATCTTTGAAGGGCTGAAGGACCAAGTGGTTGCCTTGAACATCTTTACAGGCTCTCATCACTCTTGGGAGTGTTTAGACTGATTTTAGCATGTGTTTGCGCTCTCATTGCCTGTTCGCAGTGTATTTGGGTATCAGGGAGTTTGTCACTTGGACAGCAAGTCTTCTGAGGAGGGCCTGGAGGAGCTCCATGTGTTAAGGAAGTTAAGGAAACCTCTGGCTCATGGTGGATATATATGAGGTCAATGCAGATGAGACCCATGGTCTCCTGACCTCAAAATCTAGGAAAGAATTAATCAATTTTGAATATATCACAGTGGTGATTGGCATAATATATGTTACTTAGCAAGAGGTCTGGGCTTTAATTACATTCTTAATACATTACATGATTAAAATACAATGTACCTATCATAGATGAGTGTATGAAATATGTCAGTAGGCGACTCTTTGCATGGGAAAAGAGGAGAAGGTGGGTCAAGGGCTTAAGGGCCCACAGGCTGACCAATGTGGGTGCTTGTCCATCGTTGGTAGAGATGCCCTACATCAGGGCAGATCAGAGAATCATAGAATGGTATGGGCTGGAAGGGACCTTAAAGATCATCTAGTTTGAAGCCCCCTGCCATGGACAGGGACACCTCCCACTAGAGGTTGCTCAATGCCTCATCCAGTTTGGCCTTAAACATCTCCAGACGGAAATATGTTGCTTGATGGGAGCCTTCTATGGCTTTTAGGATCTCCACGATCTTCTCTGTGTTGTGGGAGAGTGGGTCCAGCAGCTTTAGGTCAGGGGTCTTGCTAGACAGCACTGGTGTCCATCTTAAAGCAAGTCTTTTAGATGTGGTGAAGGTAAAACTCACTGTCCTTGATGGTCCAACTCAGAGCCATCAGACCTCTGGAGACACTGTGAAAGCTGTGCCATCATCTTCAGTGTGGAACTTCTAAGTCTTTTTATTTCTTACATTGTTTCACCGACTAATTCCTGGTGGTGACTTACGGATTTACAAGGCGTCAATGAAAGAGGCAGGCAGATAAACCTCCTTGGGGCAGGTCTTTTATGAGTATTTGAGCCTTGGGGAACTTTAAGGCTGAGCCTGGAAGTATTTTGAGCAATAGCAATGATGGCAGCTTCGTTCTAGCATGAATGAGAGCTCTGCTGTGTTCTTTCAACTGCACATTTTTTCCTTTGAATATCTGGCATATTTATGCATGGCTGTTAAATTAAAACCCTTGGGATCAGGCTTGCAGAGTGATGGGTGCTGCTGTTGAAATGTGCTTAGGGAGAGTAGTGCAGAGGAGCCCTCAGTAGAAGAAGGACAGGGAGCTGCTTGATAGAGTCCATCACAGAGTCACAGAGATGATGAAGTGATTGGAGCATCTCCCTGATGAGGAAAGGCTGAGAGAGCTGGGGCTCTGCAGCTTGGAGAAGAGGAGACTGAGGGGTGACCTCAGTCATGTCTATAGATATGGAAAGGGTGAGTGTCAGGAGGATGGAGCCAGGCTCTTCTCAGTGACATCCAATGATAGGACTCATGGCAATGGGTGCAACCTGGAACACAGGAGGTTTCACAGAAATAGGAGAAAAAAGTTTTTCAGGGTGAGGGTGACAGAACAGTGTCCCAAGGCTGCCCAGAGAGGGTGTGGGGTCTCCTTCTCTGGAGACATTCAAACCCCACCTGGATGCCTTCCTGTGTGACCTGGTCTGGGTGTTCCTGCTCTGGCAGGGGGGGTGGACTAGATGATCTTTTGAGATCCCTTCCAATCCCTGACATTCTATGATTCTGTGAGAGAACCCAGGGTGATTTGCATCCTGTTGTCAGGCCAACCCAACCATGTGGAGGATGAGCCAGTCTGATGGGCTGATTAAAATAGAAATCATAATGATAACGTTTATAACAACACCACACACACTTTATCTGGCCTCTCCTGCCTTAACAGCTCTTTTCTTGTAAGCATGACCTCTTTTCTAAGAAAATTATTTACATTGTGAATGATAGCTTTTAATAAAAGATGTATCTGGGTGCTTGAGAAACTCCAGGGTTTTCCCAGAGTGTATTGGAAAGGGGAGAAGTGTATGGGTGAGGAGCAGGAGAAAGGGGAGAAGAAGAGGATGCTGGCGGTTCCCCATTGCATCCTGACCTCCATCAATCCATCCTTTTCCATTTCATTACTACCCATCCCAGACATACCACCAGCTTTGCCCAGAGTTAAAAATTTGAAAAATACTATAGTTTAGGGCCCAAGATTGTGAATTGGAAAATAAATGAGCATTTCCTGGTGGAAGGAGCTGAAGGGCTTGGACTGTCCACCTGATGGAAAGCTGGTTTTCCTGCAGGTGGAGTTACTCTGCTTTTCTAGTTGTTGAGTTGCTTTCTTTTTTAGGTTTTTCTTTTTTTGCTAAGCATTGTGTTGATGGAATGAATATAAATCAATAAAGCAGCCTTGCAACAAGAGAGTGTGGCCACAGTAGCTGTTTCAGCAGAAGTTTTGCTCCAGTGTTCAATGTCTGGAGCAAAGTCCTCCTTTCAGAAGGAACAAGATGCATATAGGAGAGAAAAAAACCCCACTATTCTGTGAAGGTGGTGATAGCCAAAACATCCAGCTCCTTATTTCAATTGCCAGAGAGCTTTTCCCCACTTCCCCATATTAATAGCAAAAGGGAGCATACTAGGAGCATGTTTCCTTATGGGAGGACCATCTCCCTTATGAGGACAGGCTGAAGGAATTGGGGTTGTTTAGCCTGGAGAAGAAAAGGCTCAGGGGGGACCTTATAGGAGCTTGTCAATACCTGAAGGGGGCTATAGAAAGGCTAGGATAGGACTTTTTAATAGGGTCCAGGATAGCAGGACTAGGAGTAATGGATGCAAATTGGAAGAGGGGAGATTTAGGGTGGATCTAAGAAGGAAATTCTTTCCTGTGAGGATGGTGAGACACTGGAACAGGTTGCCCATAGAGGTTGTGGATGCCCCCTCAGTCCCTGGAGGTGTTTAAGGCCAGAATGGCCTTAAAGTATTGAGCAACCTGGTGTAGTGGGAGGTGTCTCTGCCCATGGCGGGGGGTTGGAACTAGATGATGTTTAAGGTCCCTTCCAACCCAAAACATTCTATAATTCCATGATTTTTCTTCCCCCCCCAGCATTGCTGCACCAGAGAACTTTGTAAACCACTTTTGCTACAAGTTTCCCCCCAAAATGCATCACAGGCTCAATTTTTGCTTCCCACTTGCCAAGCTGATTTCTGAGCTCCTTATGAGGGGCACATGTGCAGTCCCCACAGCAGCAATTAATTCTGCTCATTACTTAAAGCACGGCTGGGCTGGCAGCTTGTTTTCTTCCCCATAGGGGCTGGGAGCAGTCTTTGGAGTCGGTGAAGCTGTGGTGCTCCAGTTCCTCTCTTCTTTCCCAATGTGAGTCTTTTTTCCTTTTTATTTTCATTAATGTGACTCATTTGCCTGGAGGAAGCAAGGTAAAGGTGTGGGGGGGAAGCTCTCTGCTTCCTTATGCATACTGTTTAATCAAATAGAAACATGGTGGGGGGGGTGGTTTTCTGTTGTGGGGTTGTTTCTTCTGAGAACTTTTGAGGAAAGGTCACAGAGCAAATTTGGGGTGGCTATGTTGGGTTGTGCTGGCCCCAAGTTGGCTTAGTGTGGTCTGCCATGTGCTTCTTGAGGTTATCATGGGTGATGTTTGACTGAATCCAGATAAAAAAAAAGAGAGAAATGATGCTTTAAGGAGTGAGGGGGCTCTGGGATGTCCCCAGTCTGAGCTCACTGAGGTTGGACCAAGGGCAAAAGGAAATATATGTAATTTTTTAGGTATATGGTTACTTTTAGGAGTTGCAAAAGTTACCCCAGGTGATCAGAGTGTGTTGACTAAGAGGGAGTGTGTTGGGAGTTAATTCTGCTTTGAGGGTGATGTTTGGGGTTTTTTTTAAACCTGTGTGAGTGCTTTAAACAGAAGGGAACTTTCAAACAGGCATTTCAAAATGAGAAAATGAACTGTTTCAATTAAAGGAAAGTCAAAACATTTATGTGTTTTCCAATAATTCAGAAAGGCTGTCAGTAATTCATGGAATGTGTCAGGCTTTGGATTTTACTTTTTCTATTTTTCCTGGATTTAAAAAGAAAAAAAAAAAGCTTTGTGGGAGGAAAAAATATCCTACTTGAGCTGATGTAGCAGTGAGACATATCTGGTGTGTGCTATCCTGAGTGTGAGAAATAAGCTGATTTCTGATCATATAAAGAAAAACCTGTCCTCTTTCAGTAATTTTTTATAGAATCATAGAATGGTTTAGGCTGGAAGAGTCTATAATGAGAATCTAGTTCCAACCTCACTAAACCATATGAAAAAGTTCCTCATCCAGGCTGGCCTTAAACACCTCCAGGGATTGAAGGGGCATCCACAACCTCTCTGGGCAACCTCTTCCCGTGTTTCACCACCCTCACAGTATAGAGTTTTCATCTTTCATCTAGCCTGAATCCCCCCTTTTCCAATTTATATCTGTTATTCCTAGTCCTGCCATCACACATACTATTAAAAAGTCCTACCCCAGCCTTTCTGTGGCCACAATCAGGTATTGATAAGCTTCTATGAGCCTTTCATAATATGATTGTATGTATATCATCAGATGGGGCATAACTTAATTTGTGTTGGTATCAATGCTGTGAGTCTTGAGCCAGTGCCTCCTCTTGTCTAAATGCATGTTTCCATCTGAGCAGAAGATCATCTTTGTAATCTGTGGTCAACCAAGTTGAAGAGCTTTTCTCTAATAACCTACAAGAGAGCTCATTGGAGGCAGAAGCTCTTGTATTTCCTAGTTAGTTTAATTAATGTGTCTGCTTTGCCTTATAGGAGAACTTAACTTTACTGCAGGCACCTAAAAAAAGAGAAGAAATTTTAGTGTTGCAGCTCAGTGTTCTCATAAAGAGAACGTTTTGTTGCCCACAGCTACTCTGTACTCAAGCAAGTAGAGTCCTCAGACGTGAGGGGATTTTGGGAGTGTAATACCAATACCCTGCAACAAAACTCCCATCCATCAGAGTCGGATGGGATTTCACTAATGGGCTTCTCTGTCCCCCCAGCACTTGTGTAGGAGCCCCCTGAGAACCTTCTCATTGAATCAGAGATAAGGGAGAGGAGTTTCTGGGTATTTTTCCTTGAAGGTTTATGGGAAGTTGTAGGAGTGATGTGCAGGCTTAGGGCAAGGATGAGAAATGAGTGTGTTTAAGTAAGGGATAGTTCTGAACTCCTTCACTCTTGAGTAGTTCCTGATGTTCTGGAGAACATAATGTTTCTGCCTGACCTGTTAAGGAAATAGTGAGTAAGGATGGAGATACCAGAGAACTGTGTGTTCTGCTCCCTATAGACACCATTGCTGGTATGAGAGAAGCTCTCTGATGAGCCCTGGGACAGATCTGGTGGACATTGAGTGTGGAAACACAACATAGTAATACTTAGATGTAGGAATTGCTGTTTCTGGAGACCTTTCTCCTATTGTTTGGCTGGTATGGCAAAGGGGTAATTAAAGCTCAATTAGCAGGTTCCTTTTGTGACTTGTTCATCACGGGCTTGTGGCCAGGCAGCAGATTGATCTGTGACGATGAGTTTAGCCTTCTTCAACCCAGGTGTTGCAAAGATGGGGCAGACCCATGGCAAACATGATTTGTGTTCAGGAGACTTGCAGCTCTAACTTCTGAAACTTTTATGGCTGTCCTGGTGCAAAAATTCTTGGTGAGGAAGATGCACAATGGCCCTTTCTTCACAGAACTGGATTCCCTGCTGCTTCCTGTGATAATCTCCTAGATGGGACCAAAACTCATCTGTTCCCTGGTTCTGTGCCACATCTGCATGGTGTGCTGCTGGCAGGGGGGAAGTTTTATTGAAAAATATTGCCATGAAATGGCTTTTTTTGTGTTCAGAGACTCTGAGCAAGTTGCTTTTGCAGAAATGGGCATTCTGTGGGGAACCTGAATTTCATCTGAGCACAGCAGGGGACAGAGAGGAAACCTTGGAGTCAGCTATGAGAAGGATGGGAGAGGGTGAAGGATGATACCTGTGGGCATGGCTGTTGTGCATAAAGTGGATAAAACTTCTGAGTGACTCCAGATTTGCTGTAGATAAAAATCAGCATCTTGTGTCTCTTTATCCATGACCCTGGATCAAGGCAATGGGCAAAGATTTGCAAAGTGCTAGATGTGGCCTTCTG
The DNA here is from genome assembly GCA_013400935.1 of Turnix velox. Lineage (NCBI taxonomy): Eukaryota > Metazoa > Chordata > Aves > Charadriiformes > Turnicidae > Turnix > Turnix velox. Next base: position 14,743 of record VZTY01022822.1, read on the forward strand.
GCCCCTTCCAGGGCTGATGAAAGTCCAGAGCTCTGTTTGACTGTTATCTGTTCACTTTTCCCTTCATGCCAGTTAAAAGTGAAGCCTGGGTAGTAGACAGGAGGAAACACAGCTCTGAGCTTCAAGTCTCTCTCTATTACTAATACAGTGGGTGAGCAGAGCTTCTCAGCTCTATCTTGTTATCAGTATGGAAGTGTTCCTTCCATCAGAGGCAAGAGTGGCTGTGGAGGAGCTCAGACTGCACTGGGGACATGCTTTGAGAACTGTCAGTGCTGATAGGTGGTATTTTTAGATGACATTGCTCCTCTGAGGCAGGAGCCCAGCCTGCCTCTTTCATTCTGTGTATGAGACAAGGCTGTGCTAGTGTGGTGGATGGTGGTTCCAGAGAAGGTGCTGGGGAACAGCTGTGCTGGAAAGCAAGAGAAGTGTGGCCAGCAGAAGAGGGGCAGGTGATTTTGCCCCTCTGGTCAGCTCTGGTGAGACCCCACCTGGAGCTACTGTGACCAGTTCTGGAGTCCTCAACATAAGAAGGGACATTGAGCTGTTGGAGCAGGTCCAGAGAAGGGTCCCTAAGATGATGAGAGGGCTGAAGCACCTCCCTCATGAGGACAGGTTGAAGGAGTTGGGGTTGTTCAGCCTGGAGAAGAGAAGGCTCGGGGGGACCTCACAGTAGCTTCTCAGTCCCTGAAGGGGGCAACAGAAAGGCTGTGGTAGGACTTATGAGTAGGGTCCAGGATGGCATGACTAGGGGTAATGGATGAAAACTAGAAGAGGGGAGATTTAGGCTGGATATATGAAAGAAGTTCTTTGCTGTGAGGGTGGTGAGACACTGGAAGAGGTTGCCCAGAGAGGTTGTGGATGTCCCCTCAATCCCTGGAGGTGTTTTAAGGCCAGGCTGGATGAGGCATTGAGCAACCTGGTATAGTGGGAGGTGTCCCTGCCCATGGCAGGTGGGTTGGAACTAGATGATCTTTTCCAACCCAAACTATTCTATGATTCTATGATCCTGAAGGTCCCTTTCAACTCAAGCCATTGTATGATTCTATGAAATGCAACTGTTGTGAATGGCGAACACAAGCTGTGGGGCTGTAATTCAGCCCTTCCACTGATCTGTAGGATCTTTGTTACTGATACTAATGCTGCCCTTGCTTGGTCCTCTCTCTGTCAAATGCTGATGACTTGGTGGTCTGTAATCTCTAAAAGATCCAAGTACCTGAAGGGAACCTACCAGAAAGGAGAGACTCTTTGCAGAGGTGTGTAGCAGTAAGAAGCTGGGTAATGTTTTTTTTTTAACAGAAAGAGTGGAGATTTTGTTGAGATCTGAGGAAGAAATCCTTTGCTGTGAAGGGGGGTGAGCCCCTGGCCCAGGTTGTGCAGAGAAGCTGTGGCTGCTCCATCCCTGGAGGGGTTCAAGGGCAAGATGGACGGGTCTTAGAGCAGCAAGGGATGGTGGGAGGTGTCTCTGCACTGGATGATCCTTCATGTCCCTTTCAACCCAAACCATTGTGTGATTCTAAGTTCATTAAACCAGCTGTTGACCACAGGCAGCTAGTGAGACCTCTTGGAGTAATGCTGACCTTTGTTGGTTGATCTCTCAGTTTCTGCAGCTGAGGGGGATGTGCACATACAGGCAGAAATAAAGCAGATGGGAGGCAGTGGTAATGAGGACAGCTGAAGATTAATCTGTGGGTCAGCAGTGCTCGGGCACTGGGAGTCACACAGGCAGAGCTAATAAAGGAATAAATTAAATTGCAACAGTTGTTAGGATGGGTGTTGAAAACCTGCTCTGAAAATTTGCTGTGCAATGAAATATGTCAAGACCTGGGCCTGTCTGTCATTGTCCCTGTTTTTCAAGCTAGTTTGTTTTTGGAGCCTTGTGTTTAAAAGGGGGCTTAAAAACCAAAAAGGGGGAGAATTCATCACAGAAAAAAACCCTTTTACAGGTTGGTTAGAGAGGTTGTGGCATCTCCATGCTTGGAGATACTCAGAGTCATAGAATGTGTTGGGTTGGAAAGACCCCTCAGAGGCCATCAAGTCTGACATCCTGCACTAGATGAGGTTGCTCAGATCCTCAGCAATCCTGGCCTGGGATGTCTCCAGGGATGGGGTGTCGACCACCTCTCTGGGCAGCCTGGGCTAGTGTCCTGGGTTGGAACTAGATTATCTTTAAGGTCCTTTCCAACCCAAACCATTCCATGATTCTAAGATGGTCTCTATTTCATAAGCCTCTAATGACTTAAGGATGTTTTAGCTGTTACAGGATGGAATTTATCCTCCTTCCTTCCTCTTCTCACTCTTACAGCCAATATACAGTCCTTGGTGACATGTTCTGCAGGTATTGGCTTATCCAGCACCATATGGAAGAGTATTAAATAAAGCAGTGATGTTGTTTGTTTTTTTTCCCTTAGTGATGTTAGATAGTAGTTCTGTTCCTTCTGAGGATGGGAGTTTGTGTTTCTAGCTCTCTTCCTATCCTCTGATGTAGGGCTTGTGCCACATTGCTCCTGGAATGTCCCTCACATGAAGGGAGCAAGGGGTTACACAAAGAATTGGACTTGTGCTGCCTTGAGGGTTGTAGTTGAGTATGTTCCCAGATCAAGGAGCTCTCTCTGAAGCTCGTACAGGTTCTGGATGACTGACATACCCCTTAATGGTGAAGGATGTCACCAAATGTGACACTGTACTCCCCATGGTTCAGAGGAGGGCTACAAATATGATCAGAGGGCTAGGGTGACTCCCTAATGAGGACAGGCTGATGGAGTTGGGGTTGATCAGCCTGGAGAAGAAAAGGTTCAGGGGGACTTCATAGTAGCTTCTCAATACCTGAAAGGGGCTACAGAAAGGCTGGGGTATGACTTCTTAATAGGATACGTTATTGAAGGACTAGAATTAATGTATGTAAATTGGAAGAGGGGAGATTCAGGCTGGATGGAAGAAAAATTCTTTATGGTCAGGGTGGTGAAATACTGGAAGAGGTTGCCCAGAGAGGTTGTGGATGCCCCCTCAATCCCTGAAGGTGTTTAAGGCCAGGCTGGATGAGTCACAAGGTGTCCCTGCCCATGGCAGAAGGGTTGGAACTAGATGATCTTTGTGTGGTCCCTTCCAACCCAAACTATTCTATGATCTTCTGGATCACTGCCCTTCCAGGGAAGTTTGAATGTTCTCTTTCCTCACTCAGATTCCCCAGTTCCTCCTGCAGTGGTAATATTTGGTCCCAAAAATCAGTGTGTGTGAGAAGGAGCTGCTTCAGTCATATTAAAAGTTTATCATTCTGCTGGTGGAGCAAATCAAATGTGTAATAGAGGGATGACGAGGATGAACTTGGAAGGTTTTTAGAAGCAATTTATTACAGCTCTTACACCCCTGGCTCCCTGATGTTGTTAAACATAAGAAGTTGCTTGGAGAAGCTGTTGTGCTCTGGAATATGAGGTTTACCCTGGTTAATCCTTCTGTGTGTCTCTCCCCAATCTTGCTGAGTTTATTGAGTCCTGTGGAGGATGGATGTGTGTGGTGGCTGACAGCTGTGATCCAGCTGTGTGGTGCTGGTGCTCCTGGGCTTCATGCTGAGCCTGGGCAGAGCTCAGTGCTGATGTGATGAGGATGAAGTGAGACAAAAACACCTAAAATATCCCAAAAGGATCCAATTTTCTGCATTACAGGATCCCAAAATGTCAGGAATTGGACAGGACCTCAAAAGATCATCTAGTCACATCCCCTTGCTGGAGCAGGAACACCCAGATCAGGTCACACAGGAAGGTGTCCAGGTGGGGTTTGAATGTCTCCAGAGAAGAAGGCCCAAAACCCTCTCAGGGCAGCCTGTGCCATTGTTCTGTCACCCTCACCCTGAAAAAATATTTTCTCCTATTTCTGTGGAAATTCCTGTGTTCCAGCATTGCTGAGACATGCTGCTGTGTGTTTCTTGTAGTGGAAAATTTTTTAGTAGTTGTAACTACTTTTGACTTAGCCATGAAGTAAAGAGCAAACAAAATCACGTGGAATTAAGATGCTCTTAGGGTTGATTCTTAATTAAAATCTCAAGCTTACAGCTGCTGACTTGGAGCTGGAAATGCATTTTTCTGCATGAGAGTAGGGTTGTGTCATTAGCTTCATAATTATAAGATTGTTATTAGATGTTAAAACCTTAATAAAACTTGCCTAAAGCTTGAGGTTTTGAGGCAAAGCTGCCAAGCTGTGTAGGCCTGATGTGGAGAAGCTCAGATCAACTATTTTGGATGAGGTCCTTAATTCTGTGCAGATACTTCCTTGGGTTTCTGCTCTCAGATGTTCTTGTGCAGGGGAAACACAAGGTTCCTGGAGTGGTAAAGGTTTGGGAAGAGGAGACTCATTTCCCAATTTAAGTAATTTGAAGGATGTGATGCTGGAGGGTTGTGGGAGGTGGCTATGTAGGATGGCAAGTTGAGACGTGGAAATGAAGGGAGAGATGTAAGGTGCCGAAGAAATTAAGAGCTTTAGCAGGGAGCAGAAAACTAGAGTTGAAAGTCTGGGAAATGAGTAAATCTATGTGAATATGGGGTCTCTTTTGGTGCTTGGGATGTATTTCACATATGAAGGTGGTGAGACACAGGAAGAGGTTGCCCAGAGAGGTTGTGGTTACCCCCTCTGGAAGTGTTTAAAGCCAAGCTGGATGTGGCATTGAGGCACCCTGGTGTAGTGGGAGGTGTCCCTGCCCATGGCAGGGGGGTTGGAACTGGATGATCCTTAAGGTTCCTTCCAACCCAAATCATTCTATGATTATTTTTCTCCCTTTTTGAGTTAAATTTACTCAGCCAGCAAAGCCCCTGGGGTGAAATTGTGTTGTGTTTGTGCATCACCTGGCACAGGAGGATCACAGCTCATGGCAAGATCTCCAAGGCTTTATTGCCATGTAAATAATAGTTTGCATGTCCTTATGAGCCTGTCATGGTGTTGCTTAGTTTAAGGGGGATAAGAAACAGACGTGATTAATTACTGCAAGAAGGATTAAAGGATGCTTTGACAAAGGCATGGTTCATGCTGGAGATCTGATACCAGGAGCCTGTTGTAGTGTGAATCCCATCCTGCTGTCTCCTTAGCTGCAGCCACCAGGAAGGAGGATGGGGATAGAGTAGAATGAGCACTAGATGTAGGTCCAGCTTCAGGGTAATTTCAAGAAAATCCAGTGGAATGCTTTCCACTTCAGTGCATTTCAGAAAACAAAGCAAACAACAAACTAATTAGAAAGTCAAAAGCTACAGCAGGCTGTGCAAGGCTTGGCAGGTTGTTGCCATTTTAAATAGGAAGGTGGAAATGAGGCTTACAGAGGAGAAATGATCATAGAACCATAGGATCAGAGTGTGAGTTGGAAGGGATCTTTAGAGGCCATCTAGTCGAACTTCCTGCAGTGAACAGGGATGTCTCATGCTAGATCAGGTTGCTCAGAGTCTCAGCAAGCCCTGCCTTGAATGTCACCAGGCTTGATGGTTCTTCTACCACCTCTCTGGGCAACCTGTTCCAGTGTTTCACCATCCTCATTAGGAAGAACTTCTTCCTAATGTCTTGTTTAAACCTTCCCTTCTCTAGTAAAACCATTGCCCCTTGTCCTGTTGCTACATGTCCTGGCAAACAGTCGCTCCCCTGTATGCCCTTCCAAGGTTTCCCTGGTGCTCTTTCCCAGGCTGAACTGCCCCATGTCTCTTAGCCTGTCCTGGCAGGAGAGTTGCTCCAGCCCCCTTGCGGCCCTAAAGGAGAAGGGGAGAGTAGTGATAGTTGTCTGAGTTACTTTGGGCCATCTCTTCTATGCATTGAAGAAATACAGAGCAAATCCTCCCAAACTTGATCAGAGGTGGGTAAGGAACAACCTGGGGATTTGATTTGGATTGTGAATATTTATTGATTTTGTTCTCTAATTAGCTCACTTAAAGACTTCCTCATTCTATTCAGCAGAGAAACCTGTTATTGACATGTGCTGATGTTATTATTCCTTTGCCTTGGAAAAATAACCTTTTTCAACTTATAAATACCTGAAGGGGGCCTGCAGAAAGGCTGGGGTAGGACTTCTTAATAGGATATGTGATGGAAGGACTAGGAATACGGGATATAAATTGGAAGAGGGGATATTCAGGCTGGAGAGAAGAAAGAAATTCTTTATGGTGAGGGTGGTGAGATGCTGGAAGAGGTTGCCCAGAGAGGTTGTGGATGCCCCCTCAATCCCTGGAGGTGTTTAAAGCCAGGCTGGATGAGGTACTGAGAAGCCTGTTCTAGTGGGAGGTGTCTCTGCCCATGGCAGGGGGATTGGAACTAGATGATCTTTTAGGTAACTTCCAACCCAAACTTTTCTATGATTCTATGTTGGTGCACCTCTCTTGTAACATTATGGATATCTCTTGGCTTAGTGCTATAAAAACGTAATAAACTGGTAGGGTCTGGTCAGGACATCTCACAGGATAAGGGAAGCAGCCCCAAAACAGTGACTCTTAAGCTTTTAGGCATTTGGAGAGTTATAAAATGATGAAACACAACTAATCCGAACAGTAAAGCTGTTTTATTGTACACTCTGAGAAATTGCTGTGTGTGTTCTTTGGGAGTAAGTACATGATATCTCTGTCCTCATCCCTTGCAGGAGCTAAAATAGGTCTAGATCTGTTCAGAAAATAACCATCCTCAGGGTTTACTTGTGTTGTTTTCAAGATGAATGCTCAAGTTGCTCTCCCTTCCTTGGTCTCCTGGCAGGGGTCTGGTGAGTACCAGCTCCCTGAAAGGTTTTCATTGCAGTTCAATGCTCTGCATTTTGACACAGACTTCCAGACCATGCCCAAGGAAACCATAGAATGGTTTGGGTTGGAAAGGACCTTAAAGATCATCTGGTTCCAACCCCCCTACCATGGGCCGGGACACTTCCCACTAGGCCAGGTTGCTCAGCCCTTCAGGAGGAAAATCTGCCTAAGCAGAAGCAATAGCCTATGAGAGGGAAACAGCTTTTTGTCTGATTTCATTTGGGACCATGTGTTTCCTTTGAATTCTGGGGAGAAGACCATGTATAGATCCTGGTAAAAGGTGGAATGGGCACTTGAGGAAGACTATGTAATGGTAGAACAGTTGTGTTTAGTCAAATTAAGTCTGAAGGATCTCACTTTGAGACCATCTCAAGATAAAGTTAGAAGCTTCTGTTCCGACTTCCCTGAGGGGAAAATAGTGATTTGAGGCTTTTTCTAAGATACTGTGAGGTATCTTTAATCATCAGTAATGGATGGTGAGAACCCATCCGTAAACCCTGGATATGCTTCAGAAAACCCTACACAAGGTGGCACAATTCAGATGTGGCTGCTGGAGGTCCTTGAATGGCCATTTTAGGATGGAGAGAGGTGTGAGGAGCAGCAGGACCTGGGTGCTATAGTGTTTAGAGAATCTAAAAATGTCTAGATCAGCTTTTGGACTTCTAAGAGAGATACTGGTGTTTTTGTTTCTGTTCTTGATGTTGAGCTGCCAGAGTGTTTTCAAGGACCAAATCTTTTAACAAGCCCTCAGGTAGCTGGAGGGTCAGAGACGAGACCTTGAGAGCATCGTGTTCTTCCCAGGAGTATGAAAGGAGGCACAAACCAATGCAGTGCTTACTTTTGGATAAAAAGCAATACTCTGGGTTTGAAGGCAGTTGCAGCCAAGTGATTTATTGGCTTGCTGTCCTGGGAACATGAGGCTTACTCAACCATGCTGGCTGTGTGGCTGGTTCTCGGCTGGAGAACACCCTCACTCATTTCAGGGTGTCCTCCAAGGGCATGAAACACAAAATGGTTGGTGCCTTCTCCCCCATATGTTCGTTCTTGTAGGTTCACGTGTGACTGGTTTGGTTTTCACCTTCAGGGGCAGCTTTTTAAGAATGAAACTCAAACATTTCATGACTTCTTGTGCTCCCAGGTTTGTGGGAACTTTGTGAGAAGTCAACAAATGCTTCAATTTGCAGTGATATTTAGTAATTCCTGATGTACCTGATCTCATAAAACTGGTGTTCCTCCAGGATGCTCTTAAACTGGTACCCCCAGCTATAAAGGGATGGTCAGTGATCTTCTCTTGGCCTATGGTGGATTCAACTTGCAGCTTTCTGAATCCAGAACAGAATCACAGAATGTCAGGGATTAGAAGGGACCTCATAAGATTGAGTCCAGTCCCCTTGCTGGAGCAGGAACATCCAGATCAGGTCACACAGGAAGGTGTCCAGGCAGGGTTTGAATATCTCCAGAGAAGGGGACCCCACATGCTCTCTGAGCAGCCTGTGCCACTCTTCTGTCACCCCTACTGTGAGAATGTTTCTTCTCTTATTTCTGTGGAACCTCCTGTGTTCCAGCTTGCACCCATTGCCCCTTGTCCTTTCATTGGAGGTCACTGAGAGGAGCCTGGCTCCATCCTCCTGATACTCACGCTTTCCATATTTATCAACATGAATGAGGTCAACCCTCAGTCTCTTCTCCAAGCTGCAGAGCCCCAGCTCCCTCAGCCTTTCCTCATCAGGGAGATGCTCCAATCCCTTCATCATCTCCGTGGCTCTGTGCTGGACTCTCTCCAGCAGTTCCCTGTTCTTCTTCAACTTAGGGCCCTAGAACTGGCCCTTCTAGCTATAAAGGGATGGTCAGTGATCTTTTGGCCTGTGTTAATTATAGAAGGTGGATTAAACTTGCTTCTTTCTGAATCCAGAACACTTTTAGATGTCCAGCAATTACAAGTTTGTAATCCTATACACTGTAGGGGCAGTGTGAAGTGTATATAATGGCACTGCAAGAATACAAACCCTTGTCTGTGTGATACTGGAGAGCTGGGACCTGAGCCAGTTTTCTCATTGTTGGACCCACAGCAATGAGTGGCTTCAGGTGTCCCCTTACCCTTATCTTACCCCTTATCTTACCATAGCTCTTGCATTGTTTTTGGGCTGTGTAGACCACCAGTGACCACCGAAGAAGCTCAGTGTGAGGAATGATCTTGGTGTGAAATGAAGGCATCTTACAGTTGCTTTTCCCTGCTTGCTGCTTTACATGTGAAAAAGAAACTACAGGGGGATTAAAAGGATTTCTTGTGTGATGTTTTCAGAAGAACCACTCCCCAAACCTTCTCAGGCTCACCCTTAAGGAGCAGAGCCAGGCAAGGAGGGTTGTCTGTGGAAGCTCATTAAACATGGAGAAGCTGCTGGTTAAGGTTCTCAGCCTGTGGTCCAAGGCTTGGCACCTCTGGGCTCTCCATCTTCTGCATCAGAGGCAGTCTGAATTAATGTGGGAAGATGAGGGATGGAGGCTGTGTCCACCACACTACAGCTGTGGACTTTTATTTCCATTAGTAATGGCCTGTGTTCAGGGTTAGGGGAGCTCCTGCTCCCATTTGTCACTCAGATGGTTGGTTTTTTGCCAGCCTGTCCCAGCAAGTCCAACTGATGGCAGTGTTAGAGATGGCTTGGTTTGAGATGCTGTTGGCCCTTCTCATACTGTACCCTGGAAGATGTAGAAAACCCTTTTGTCTATAGATCCTCCTCTTTGCTACTGGGATTTAGATTCAGGCTTCCATCTAACCTGCCCAAAGGTTAAGCAGCCTTTTATACCTTGCAGAAGAAGAATCAGTGAGGAGGCAGAGGCTTTAAACACCCTGTTGTCTGTGCAGAGTCCTGCAGAAATGGTCTGTAGCCCTGTAGCATGGACCAGATACTTCTTGAAGTGCCATTGACACTGGGAAATGTGTTCTCCTCACTTGCCAAAGCAGAGAACAGAATAAATTGAGGAGAGGGTGGGATGGTGTGGGGGTGACACTTGCTGAGCATCTGGGATGTGTTGTGATTTGCATAAGTCTTGTGGAAGATGTTTTGCCTTCAGGCTTGAGCTTAGATGGTCCACTCTGGTTCCTCACTTCAAGGGATGAGCTGGAAGGGAGAGGCTGTAGATCTTCTAAAGGTTTAGCAGTGTTGCTGGAGAAGCTTTTCTTTGTCATTTGCCTAGTGATTTGTGCATCTTGGGAACTTCATCCCTTTGCCAATTGCTGGCAGGTGACCAGGTAGTGCCCCAAAGCTTGAGGATGATGAGTTAAGTCATCTTGTAATAGGAGAGAGCTGTGGAATCAGATTAATATAAGTGTGTACATATGTAGTACGGGTAATATATATGTAAGAGTGTTGAATTTAATGTTGGTTTAGGGAAGGTGAGTGAGGAACTCAAACCTTGTCCTTCACAAACATTGCCTCACCTCCCTGGTGGTGTTTATGGCCAGGCTGGATGAGGCATTGGACAATCTGATCTAATGGGAGGTGTCCCTGCCCGTGGCAGGGGGGTTGGAACTTGATGATCTAGAAGGTCTCTTCCAACTCAATCCATTTTATGTTGATTTTCATCCTTTACATGGAGAGTTGCATCTGAGCAGGTGTTCTGCTAGCGTCCATGAGCCTCAGAATTCCCTTTGTTTCTTGGAACCAATCCTTGAACACTTGAAATCTTCTTTTCCCATGCTGTGGTTTGCTAGGAGGATTTTGGGGCAGTCTGGGGAAATACTTGATATGGCCTGTCATGGTGATGCTGCTCCTGAGGGATCTGTAGTAGACATCCAGGAGTTTTGGGGGATTCCTGAGGGCTTTAAGGCTTTAAGAGAGCTTGGAGATAACAGCATCCTGTTGAGTCTATTCCCTGTAGATCCTTATGTACCAGCTGGAACGTAGAAGGTTCTAGAGAAATGCAAGAAGAAACCTTTTCACAGTGAGGGTAACAGCACACTGGAAGAGAGGTTGTGGAGTCTCCTTCTCTGGAGACATTCAAAACCCATCTGGATGAGTTCCCGTGTGACCTGGTCTGGGTGTTCCTGCTCTGGCAGGGGGGTTGGACTAGGTAATCTCTTGAGGTTCCTTCCACTCCCTGATACTGTGTGATTATTAGAGTTTATTCCCTGTGGCAGCTCCAGTCCAAGGTGGCCCCCACAGCCTAGTGAGATGCTTTGGTGTGAGCAGTGATGGGCTGGTCTCGCCTTGTGCCTGCTGCTGCTGCTATAAATATCCCTCTTGGCCTTGTCTGCACTGAGGGCTCTTGTGAGAGAGCTTTAATTTCTCAAAATAAGCAGCGAGGGGGTTGAAAAATGTATTTTGCAGCCTGGTTTCCCCTTCCCCCCCACAGCAAAAGATGGAGAGGGGGCCAACCATACCCTAGGAGCAGAGCATGGCTCAACCTGCTGTGACTGCAAAGGGCAGCCTTGATATTTTATATTTTTAATCTTTTTATAGCAACCCCTTGGCTAGGAAGGCTGTGCAGCAAGATGCCAGGCTGCATCTCCTGCCTGTGTGTGTGATGGTGAGGGGAGGAGGAGTCAAGTGGTAGCAGAGCATTATTATCCTTGCATTATATAAATTTTTATAGGTCTGTTGCCATAATGCTCTGAGCTGGATGGCTTAGGGGGTTTCCCAGATGGGATTAAGTAGAGCTGTAGAAGGGGGAGGGTGGGGGCTAGGAAAGGAAGGCTGGAAAGCAAATCTTTGGCTTGTTTTCCAAGCAAGGTATGAAGGGTTTTTGAGGGATCCAGTTTTGTAAATCATAGAATGGTTCGAGTTGGAAGGGACCTTCAAGATCATCTAGTTCCAACCCCCCTGCCAAGGGCAGGGACACCTCCCACTAGACCAGGTTGCTCAGTGCCTCGTCCAGCCTGGCCTTAAACACCTCCAGGGGTTGAGGGGGCATCCACAACCTCTCTAAGGCAACCTCTTCCAGTGTCTCACCACCCTCAAAGTGAAGAACTTCTTGCTCATATCCAGCCTAAATCTACCCTCTTCCAATTTGTGTGTCTCAAGTTGTTCCAGGAAGGGTTAGGACAGATGTTAGGTGAAATTTTGACACTGAAAGGGTTG
>VZTY01022834.1:0-18870 GCA_013400935.1 Turnix velox
CAAAATCCTGCGTGGGGTGCAGAGAGGGGTTGAAGATGGGGTGGGTTCCATATGGGGCACGGTGAGGGGGTGGGGAACTGGGGTGCGGTGGGACCCCTGTGGGGTGGAGCGAGAGGGCTGTTGAGCATGAGGGGACCCGTCTGGGGTACATCGAGGGGACAGGGGTGCTGTGATACACAAGTACGGTAGCGCAAGAAATTGAGAGTGCGGTAGGACCCATCTGGGGCACAGGAAGGGGACAGAGATGCAGCGGGTAACACAGTGCTGTATCCAATTACAGCAAGGGGCTCTAAGTGTGATGGGATCCCCTTGGGGTGCAGCAAGGGGACAAGGACACAACTGGACTCGTGTGGGGCCAGGAGCAGAGTGGGACCCTTGTGGGGCACAGCAAGGAGAGAGGGACAGAGTGTCATCCTTGTGGGACACAGCGAGGGGCCAGGAGGACGCAGTGTCACCTTTGTGGAGCACAGTGAAGAGATGAGAACACCTTATGGGGCTTGTCAGGGGTGCAGTGAGTGAGACAGGGGCAAAGTGGGACCCCTGTGGGGCACCACAAGAGGCCAAGGATGAAATGGGATCCCTGTGGGACCAAGGAATGAGATGGAGGCCATAATGGGTTATCAAAGAGGGCACATTGTGGGGCATGGGGAAGGGAGAGTTGTATGTGGGGCTTAGCCAGGAGTGGACACATTCAGTTGCAGGGGAGATGGGGTGGGTGTGCAGGGATGAAGGCAGGACCTGTGGCCCTGGGGCCACCCAATGCCACTGGGGGGAAGTCCAGAGTAGGTTGAAGGGTACCCCTCTTTGTCCCCCTGTCTGGTCAACCCATACCAGGGGAGAGCCAAGGTGGACCCACGTGGTTGGAAGGGCACTGGGATGGCCCTGCCTTCTTTGGCAGGCTCAGGGCATCCCCAGGGACTTTTGGGACCCAGCCACCTCCTCAGAGGTGACAGTGTGGACGTGGCCATATGAAGGGCAGTACTGGCTGTGGTTATATGGTACTGACATAACCTGCTGCAGAGCACTCCAAGCTGGGCACCTGGGACCCCCGGGTTGTCCCTGTCCCCGATGCGCCCCAGGGGACATGGGCTGGGGATGACCCCTCCTTGCTGATGGAGGGATAAATCAATCTGGTGCCATGCAAGTGCCCCAGGAGAGCAGCTATATCTGGAGTGGGAGGAAATGGAGAGGCTTAGGGAGGCAGCTGGAGACCAAGGGCAGCCTGGATGTGCTTTCATTATTGATGAGTAGGTTGTATTGATCCCGGAGCCAGCCGCTTGGCGATGGTTCTTAATGGATGCTGAGATGCTGTGTCATTAAGAGGGACATTGAGCTGGGATGAGTGGAGCCAGCTGGGCCAGCAGGAGATGTGGCAGAGGCTGTGTGGGACCAGGCTGGGGGAGTGTGACCGGGGTGCTTTGGGGGTGCTGGACATAGTTCCCCTGGGGCTGAGGTCATGGGTTGGAGCATCCTGTGTGGGTGCTGAGCAGCTTGTGGCTACCCCTTCTATTTCCTTCATCATGAGGCTGGGATGGAGGTGCACCATCACTAGCCGTGGGGTGTGTATACTCACATGGGAGAGAGGCAAAGGCAGGGAAAAAGGCTGAAGTCAGTGATTCCTATCAACCTTTCCAGCCTGGTGCCGTAAATTACACTGATGGGAATCAATCTCCACTGGTGCAGGCAGGGGGTTGTGAGCCTGCCAGTGGGGAAGGAGGAGGCCAGATTTGGGCTGAGACCTGTGGGAACTGGGGGAGTTTTGGGCCCCTCTGTCCACATCCCAGAGATGGGGGCAGGGTGTGGGGCTGAGTGCTTGGCCCCACAGGGATGGGCACTTAGGCCTGGGATCCTGATGCTAGGTGTTCTCCTAGCCCAGGTTTGGGGGTCAGAGAGTGGAGATCCAGTAAAGTGCTCACCCCTGCATGGGGGTATGGCATGGGGAGGGTAGCAAAAGCTTCACTCACAGCCACCTCGATCTCTATGTCCTGCAACAACACTGCTTGTCATGCTTCTTTTCGTCACCTTCCTCCTCCCAGGCAGTGGGCAGGATTTTGGGAAATCTGAGAAGGCTGCTTCCCTGCCCCACTGTGTGCCCCCAGAACTGCCAATCCCTGACTTCTGTGGCCCTGAAGAGCAGGCACTGGGGTGGAAATAGGAATGTATTGCCCTGTCTATGTGTCCAGCTTGTGTTTCCCATTGCTCCCCTCATCAGAGCCTGGGCGACGTGCAGGGCCCCACGTCTCTCCTGCCACTTGCAAAAGAGTTGATATAATTAGAGCTGTGGTTGAGGGAATTACTGGAGCATCTGCCTGTGAAGCCCAGGTCCCCTGCCTGGGGAGACAGCCAGGTGCTGCTGCTGGGAGGGCAGTGCATTGCCCTGCAACCCCTCCCTATGGCTGGGACAAGGGTCAAAGCCCTACAGTGCCTTGTACTGGTGAGGCTGCTTGGAACTGGGATTTACTGAGATTTGCCCTCACTTTAGGGTTATTTTCTGGCATGTGGGGTTGAGCAGTGTCCTACTGTCCTTGCTCAGGGTCCTGCCTGTCCTTTAGGGTGTGACAGCACACCCTAAACAAATGCTTGGGGACTGCTGAGCAAGATCCATTCCTCTTCTCCTTGATGCTGAGGCTGCCTTTGGCCATTCATTGAGCCCCAGTGGGAGAGACTTGTGACTAGAAAGGGGTGCTGCTAGCCAGGCTGGTGTCTGCTGGATGGAGGCAGCTGCCAGCATCCCTGAGAGCCTTGAGGGGATCCTTTCCTCCTGCAGCCTGTCCCCGGGGGGCCTCCCAGGCACCATCCATCCCTTGGCTTGATGGCCTTTGACTAGGCAGGGTTTTGATACTGTCACAGTCGGGGCTGGATGCCCCAGGGTGTCCCACCATCTGCCACCAGCTGTTGTGGCTTCCCAGCCTTCGTCATGACACCAGCTGCTTTCTCTTGGCGCCTGCTATGGGATGGGGAGGGACCCACAAGGAGACCCTCAGCCTCCCATTTTCCTGGGGAAATATTTCCTGGTTGGGAAATCTGGGGACAGCAGTTTTCTAGGTGTGGGACAAACAGTGGGGAAAAAAATATATTTATTTGGAGTGTCACAGCGCTCAGAGGGGAACTGTTTCTGTCTCTGAAATGAGCTTTAGCTCATGCACAGCCCGGGTTGTGGGGATTTTCTCTCCCCCTTCCCCAGCAGTAGGCCCCTGTGTTACTGTGAGTTTCCTGTGCCCATGCTGGGTTTAACTTCTCCCACCCATGAGCTCCTTCACTGTGCCCCAAGTGACTTTCTGCCACCACTGTGTGGCTGGTGGCAGCAGGGACTCCTACACCAGGGAGCAAAGACTCCAATGCCAGGGTGCGAGGACACCCCAATCTTTGGGTGTGGGGCTTTCTCACTTTCCCTAGCCCTCCCCACGCTTGAGATCCAGCCGGGGTGCCTGGCCCCAAGCAGGAGTTGCTGTATTGGGGCTGGTGCCCGAGCGTGACATTCCTCCACCGCCGCCGACTCGACTCCTCCGTTGCTCAATCCTGAGTTCCCAGCCAGGCTGGCTGGAGCGGGGGCCCTGGTTTTCCAGGGGGAGGGAGAAGACGGCAGTGTCAGGATCCTCAGCGAGGGCGAGGAGGGCCCCTGCTTGGGGGGGTTTCGGACACTTTCGGGCACCCATCCCCGCAGCCCACGGTGCCAGCTGCGTGCCCCACGCCAGCCCCATGCAGCATCAGGATGGGTTTCCACATCGGGGCCAGCCGAGCCACTATCAGCGGGTGTGGGGCACACGTAGAATGGGCGACCGGACCCCGGGCACCCCCTTGCTGTGTGGGTCGCAGCAGCGAGATGCTCTGTTTCCAATTAGCGCCGGCGGCCGCCGAAGGTGCTGGAATCCAAGAACCTGCGCATTCCTGCCGCGGGGCCGGCTGAGAACCCAAACACGTGTTTGTTCCTTCCCCAGGGGCCTCCAGGCATACGGCCCCAATGCCTTTCCTGTCCCTCCCCCCCCCTGGCTGGGGAACAGCCGGGGAGCTAATGGTGGAGGTGGCGTTTTGATGAAAAAGGGTGCTCAGCCTCCTCGCACAGGGTGTCTGTCTCATATTTTGGATTAAGTGTTTCTCTGTTCTTCTTTCTCTCTTCAGCCCAAGGTGGTTGATGGGGCAAGAGTGGGTCTAAGAGGGTAAGTGGGGCTCAGGTGGTGACCATGGGGCACATGTCATGAGAGGTGGTGCACCCATCATCCCCACAGCTGCCACCAAGAATATCCCCAGGATTGCTGCACCCCATCATCCCACGGGAAAGTGTCCCAACCCAGGCCTGAGTGGGGTGCTGCAGGGTGGGCTGACATGGGTGTCCCTAACCTGATGCCCCACATCTCTCTGGCAGTGGTGTATCTCTGCGGGCCACTGGAGATGTTGCAGCAGATCATGCAGCTGGCACAGCGTGAGAACCTCACCAACGGTGACTATGTCTTCTTCTATCTGGACGTCTTTGGGGAGAGCCTGCGGGGGGAATCTGCTCGTGACCCCTTCAAGCCCTGGCAGCAGATCCCAGGCCAGGACTCGGGGCTACGTGAAGCTTTTCAGGTAAGCTCTGCCCACCTGCCTGAGGATGGGGGTCCTCCCCTGGCCTCCTGTTGGATGCAAAGTGTTGTACTTGGTTGCAGATGGTGCTGGTGATCACCTACTATGAGCCACAAAACCCTGAGTACAAGCACTTCCAAACCCAGCTCATCCTGCGAGCCAAGCAGAAATTTGGAGTCCAGCTCAACTACTCCCTGGTGAGTGTGTCCTTCAGTGTGATGGGGTGGTGGGGACCATCCCTATGGGGCTGTGACACCTCTGTAGGGTGCAGAAGGTGGGACATGGTCATGGGCAGTGCCAGAGAGACCATCCCTGGTGACAGAATTCATAGGCAGTGGGATATGGGGCTTGTCAGCACAAGAACGTGAACCTGTTGGAGAGGGTTCACAGGAGGGCTGATGATCAGGGGCTGGAGCACTTCTGATATGAGGGCAAGCTAGAAGAGTTGGGGCTGTTCAGACAGGAGAAAACAAGGTTCCAGGGAGACCTCATAGCAGCCTACGAGTACCTGAAGAAGCTTCAGGAAGATGATCAAAGGAATGGAGCAACTGCCTTATAAAGACAGGCTGAAGGAGTTGGGGTTGTACAGACTGGTGAAGAGAAGGCTCAGGGGGGACCTCATTTAGCTTATCAAAACCTGAAGGGGGCCTACAGAAAGGCAGGTGTAGGACTTTTCAATAAGATATGTGGCGGAAGGACTAGAAATAATGGATGTAAATTGGAAGAGGGTAAATTCAGGTTAGATATAAGACAGAAATTCTTTATGGTGAGGGTGTTGAAACACTGGAACAGGTTGCCCCGAGAGGTTGTNCTGTGGATGGGCTATTTGCCAGGGCATTCAGCAAAAGAATGAAGGGCAATGGTTTGAAACTAGAGGCAGGGGAGGTTTAGAATAGGCATTAAGAAGCAGTTCTTCACCATGAGAGTGGTGAGACACTGGCCCAGGTTGCCCAGAGCGGTGATGAAAGCCCTATCAAGCCTGGAGGCATTTGTGGCCAGGCTTGATGATGCTCTCAGTAACCTGAGATGTCCCTCACCTCTGCAAGAAGGGTTGGACCAGATGGCCTTTGAAGTTTGCTTCCAGCTCTGTGATGTGATTCTGTGGGTGTGTGGGGCTGTGGATGGGTGCATGACCCCAGCATGTGGTCGGGGTACCCCTGTGTGTGTCGATGCATGTGCTTAGGTCCCCATCCCGGCAGATGAACCTGGTGGCTGGGTGTTTCTATGATGGGATGCTGCTGTATGCCATGGTGCTGAACGAGACCCTGCAGGAGGGCGGCTCCAAAAAGAATGCCACCCACATCATTGAGAAGATGCGGGACCGCAAGTTCCAGGGTAAGGATGTGGTGGTTGGGATGGCTGGGAGGTGATTGGAACTGGTCTCTATCCTTACTTGGATCTCTCTTTTCTTGCAGGGGTGACAGGGTTGGTGAGCATGGACAGCAACAATGACCGGGACACTGACTTCAACCTGTGGGCCATGGGTGACCTGGAAAATGGGCAGTATGAGGTGGGAGCTGGCACTGGGATCCTGCTGCCATCCGGGACTGGGGTATAGGACACTGTGGGCTGGGTGGTGGCCAGGGGGGGGGGAAGCTCAGCTCTCTCTGCTGTAGGTGGTGGGACACTACTCTGGTGTGGAGAAGCAGATCCACTGGCTGGGACGACCCATCCCCTGGGTGAAAGGTGCCCCACCCTTGGACAATCCGCCCTGTGTTTTCGATGTGGATGATCCCTCCTGTGATAAAAGTGGGTGTGCTGGGAACCTACATCCCTCGGTCCCCACGACACTTCCCTCTGGGAATCTGGTACCTAATGACAGCCAGACCATGCTGACACCCCCTCCTGCCTGCAGCTCCCCTCTCCATGCTGGCCATTGTGGCTTTGGGCACTGGCCTCACCTTCGTTATGTTTGGCATCTCCAGCTTCCTCATCTTCAGGTCAGTTGGGGCAGGAGCAATCTCTTGCATGGGCACTAGGCACCCCTCATCCTGATAGGGAGGGCCAGCAGCGTGATGGGATATGGGGGTCTGACCCCATTGTGCCCCCCAGAAAGCTGATGCTGGAGAAGGAGCTTGCCAGCATGCTCTGGAGGATCCGCTGGGACGAGCTGCAGTTTGGTAGCCCTGAGCGATACCACAAGGCAGCAGGCAGCCGGCTCACCTTGTCCCTGGTGAGAGCTGCCACCCTGGGGTACCACCCTCCTCTCAACCCTGTGCCACCCTCCCTCCTTGGACCACTCTCCTCCCTTGTCCATTCCTTCCTGCACAGCCCTCCATCCCCCACAGAACCCCGGCTCCATGGCATCCCCTACATGTCCCTTCATCCTCCACAAAGCCGCAGCCTCAGGGCATCCGTCCCCTACATGTCCCTCCACCTCCTATGTATCTCTCCATCCCCTATAGAGCCACTCTTCCTTCATCCTCTGTACCCTGGACTCTCTCCATTCCCTGTAAAGCCACATTTCATCCATACTCTGTATTGCCCTGAATCCCCTACAGAGCAACGTACCTCATTAGTCTCTTCCAACCCCACAGCCACTTACATGCCCTACACATTCATACATCCCTTGAAGCACACCATACCTCACCCTATAGGTACCACTGTCCATACAGAGCACACACAGCTTCTGCTGGCCCTCCAGAGCTCATCCTGTGCCAACCCCTGCCCTCTACTGGCTGTCCCTGCTCTGCTTTGTTGGTGACTCTGTGCCCTGGGATCCCTAACCCTTTCCTTCCCTGTAGCGTGGGTCCAGCTATGGCTCCCTGATGACCACCCATGGCAAGTACCAGATCTTTGCCAACACCGGGCACTTTAAGGTCAGTGTGGCAGGCAGAGAGCTGAGTCCTCCCCCTGAAACCCCAGCCATGTTGGTGTACTCCTCCTTGGCTTCACCCCTGCCCTGCAGGATGCTGTTGCATTCTTTCCCTCTCAAAATCTTCCCTGTGGGCTCTGACTTCTACCCCTTCCCTGGCATCCCAGGGCAACGTGGTGGCCATCAAGCACATCAACAAGAAGCGCATTGAGCTCACACGGCAGGTGCTCTTCGAGCTGAAACACGTAGGTTTTGGGGTCTGAGCTGGGGTGGGCACCCTGCCCTGGTGGTCCAGGGTCCAGACGTGACAGTGGACCGGGCTGGTGGGAGCAGAAGCATCTTCTCCAAACTTCAGAACCATCTGGGCTGTGTTTCCACCTCCAGATGCGGGACATTCAGTTCAACCACCTGACCCGCTTCATTGGGGCATGCATTGACCCCCCCAACATCTGCATTGTCACCGAATACTGCCCACGGGGCAGCCTGCAGGTACAGGGGCCTTGGAGTCACCAGGAGTGACACTTGGGGACACTAGGTGACCCAACTGGGCTGAGTGTTGAGGTTGGGGCTGTAGAGGCTTGCAGCAGAGGCTAGTGGAGGGGAGGGTGTGGGTACCATACTGGATGCTCAGTGAGGCCGGTGCCACCATCCTCTGGGTGCTTGGTGGAGTCCCCTCAATGTTCTGCCCTAGGATGTCCTGGAGAATGAGAGCATCAATCTGGACTGGATGTTTCGCTACTCTCTCATCAATGACATTGTTAAGGTACCCAAACAAGGGCAAAGAGGTTGTGGGGAAGGGGTTGTCCTTGAAGGATGCCAGCTTCCCCATGTCCGTGTATCTCACAGGGAATGGCCTTCCTGCACAACAGCATCATTGGCCACCATGGCAGCCTCAAGTCATCCAACTGCGTGGTGGACAGCCGCTTTGTGCTGAAGATCACTGACTACGGGCTGGCCAGCTTCCGCACACCCTGTGATGGCGAGGACACCCATGCCCTCTATGCCAGTGAGTGCCCACCTCTGGGGAATGTGGGGATTGTGGAGTGGTCATTCCTCCTCACCATCCCATGTCGGTATCTCACCAGAGAAGCTGTGGACAGCCCCAGAGCTGCTGCAGAAGGGTCGCCTGCCCACTCCAGGCATGCAGAAAGCTGATGTCTACAGCTTTGGGGTCATTGTGCAGGAGGTGGCCCTGCGAAATGGCCCCTTCTACATCGAGGGCATGGACCTTAGCCCCAAAGGTGAGAGCAGGGGAGGGGGCAGGTCTGGAATGGTTCCATCACCACGGGGGGGGGATTCCTGTTCTCACCCATTGGGGCCATCCCCCCTTGTCAGAGATCGTGCAGAAGGTGCAGAACAGCCAGAAGCCCTTCTTCCGTCCCTCCATCGACATCGGGGTGCACAGTGAGGAGCTGGCCGTGCTGATGGAGCGCTGCTGGGCGCAGGAGCCAGCTGAGCGCCCAGACTTCAGCCAGATCAAGATCTTCATCCGTCGGTTCAACAAGTGGGTAGCTGGCAAACCAGGAAAGTGGCCTTGAGAGGGGGACATTTCTTGTCATGGTGGCAGCTACCTGTGCCTCTTTCTGGCAGGGAGGGCAGCACTAGCATCCTGGACAACTTGCTGTCACGCATGGAGCAGTATGCCAACAACCTGGAGAAGCTGGTGGAGGAGCGGACACAGGCCTACCTGGAGGAGAAGCGCAAGGCAGAGAACCTGCTCTACCAGATTCTGCCCCAGTGAGAGGGGGAGAGGCATGTGGGACTAAGGGTTGGCGTGGGGTCAGTATGCACCCGCTGCCATACGAGTGTGGGGTCTGTTAGTGGACATCCATGCTGGTATAAGGCAAGGGGTGCAAGGGTGAACAAGATCTGGGATGGGTGCCCATCACCATGCCCCCCTGTCCTTACCAGCTCTGTGGCAGAGCAGCTGAAGCGTGGTGAGACAGTGCGGGCTGAGGCTTTCGACAGTGTCACCATCTACTTCAGTGACATCGTGGGCTTCACAGCCCTCTCGGCAGAGAGCACACCCATGCAGGTGAGAGCAGGGCAATGGGGGGTCTGGTGGAAGGATTTATACCATGGCCATGCCATCCCCAGGGCTGTAGGGGCCATAGCTGCTCCCAGCCTCCAAATGCCCTTGCTGCATCCAGGTTGTGACACTGCTGAACGATCTCTACACTTGTTTTGATGCCATCATTGACAACTTTGATGTCTACAAGGTAGGTGAGGGTGTACAGTGGGCAAGCAGAGCCCCTCAAAGCGAGGTGGGCAGGGAGGATCTTCTTCCTGTTACTCTGCAGGTGGAGACCATTGGGGATGCCTACATGGTGGTGTCAGGGCTGCCAGTGCGCAATGGGAAGCTGCATGCTCGCGAGGTGGCCCGCATGGCCCTGGCCCTACTGGAGGCTGTCAGAACATTCAAGATCCGGCACCGACCCAACGACCAGCTGCACCTGCGCATTGGTGTGCACACGGGTGAGCCTCCGGCACTGCGGCTCGGGGATGCTCTCCTGCCTGCCCTACAGCCCCAGGCATCTCTGTGCCTGCAGGTCCTGTCTGTGCTGGTGTGGTGGGTCTGAAGATGCCACGGTACTGCCTGTTTGGGGACACGGTGAACACCGCATCCCGCATGGAGTCCAATGGCCAGGGTGAGCCGTGGGGTTGCTTGCAGCTGGGGTCCACAGCTGTGGGTCATGCCCCAGTTCCCAGACACATCCATGTCTCTTTTGCTGCTCTCTGCCACAGCTCTGAAGATCCATGTCTCATCCGCCACAAAAGAAGTCCTGGATGAGTTTGGCTGCTTTGAGCTGGAGTTGCGTGGGGATGTGGAAATGAAGGTGAGGGCATGCGGATCTTGTTGCCATGTGGTGGGTGAGTGGGTTGAAGCTGGGTTGTACTATCCTCCTCAGTGCTGGGGGCAGCAGCCAAGTGGAAGCACTAGGGACAAAGAAGGTCTAACTGTCCCCCTCCCCACCCAGGGCAAGGGGAAGATGCGGACGTACTGGCTGCTGGGTGAAAGAAAAGATCCCAAAGTCATCTGAGCAGTGGTGGAGCCCTCAACCTTGATGGGGGCTGCCTAAACTTCCCAATGCCTGGATCCCCAGGATGCACCGACACCTCCCTAGCACCGCAGCCAACCACCACAGCCCCCCTGCTTCAGCAGGGCTTGGGCACAGGGGGCCCAGTGGCCACAGCACTGCACCTGCTCCCCCTCCATCGGCACCAGCAGAGCCCACCTCCCCCCCTGCAGCCTCTGCTGGAGGGGGGAAACCAGCCCTGATCCAATCCCTGGGGGGTGGAATCTCTCTTTTCTCCCTTCCCTCTGGGGTCCTGCCACCCCTGTCCTCTCCCTTTCCCCACTCACAACCTCTGGCTCAGCTGGCTCTGAGCCACTCAATGGGGCCTGGCTGCCCTGCAGGGCACTTTGCCCTCTTTTCACTGCCCCAGCAGAAGTTGTGCCCGTGACACCCCTCCCCAGGGCAGGGAAACGAGGGACTTGTACCAGGACTGACCGCTAACCCTAGGGCTGGCTTCAATACCGTGGCTTCCCCCCCCCACCCTNNNCACCCTCCCTCTCCAGTCTCCTGTATATACCCCCACCAGGTCATGTAAATAGCCCCTGCTCCCCCAGGTGTAAATATAGGAGTTGCTGCAAACTATTTTGTTTGAAATACAAACTTCCCCACATCCCTCTGTCCCCTGAACTCTCCTTTGCTCTGCCCAAGATCACCAAGTGGATGTAGTGGGCTGAGGGAGACCCCAAACCCAAGCCCACTTTCTGCTGGGGATGGCTGCCTAGTGCATCCCAGACCATCATGCCCTGGGGGTCTGGTTATGCTGTTGGGTCTGGGCAGGGCTGTAGCTGCAGCTGGCAAGGGCTGAGGGCAGTGCTGGGGAGGCAGGGCCACCATAGTGGGGTTTGTTTTGGCTTGAGGGCTGCAGTGTGTTCCTCTGAGCTCAAGCTGTGACCCACCTGTGCCTGGGGACAGGACAGGGATGCCTGTCACCCGCTGTGGGTGCCAGGAGAGGGCACATACCTGGGAATGAAACTGCCAGGAGCTCTACCTCCATGCCCAATGAAGGCTTGAAGTCATACCATGTTTTGAGGCAGGGGTGACTTGCATAGAGGCTGAAGGGTATCCCCATGCCTGTTCTTCATGGCCCTGCAGGGGTCAGGATGCCAGAGACACAGCACTCCCCCTCCAAATGCCCAGACTGAGGACAATCTTGTGGAAGCAGGGACACTGAACTACTGCTCCCCCATTCTTTATTGCATGTGGGGCAGGAACTGGCTTCTTGGGGGTGTGCAGGGCAGAGGCTGCTCCAGGCTCTCAGTGATGGGGGTGGAGAAGGCTGCATTCCTTCGAAAGGGACTGTCTCCACTGCAGGTGCCAGTGACACCCTGGAGGGGAGAGAAGCAGAGAGGTCACCATCAACAGTCAGGTCCCCTGGGTGCTGGTGAGGCAGGGTGCCAGGGAGCTTACGGGCAGGGTATGTGCTTGCTCCAACCAGAAGCTGTAGGGCTGCTCTGTGAAGTAGTTGTGGGGCTGTGGGAGGAAACATGGTGACAGTGAGGGGACAGCATGTCTGGAGGAGATGCAGAAGCCTTGGGGGGCTCCATGAGGGTTGCCACAAACTGGGCTGGGGGCTGTCCCCTGCTTGTACCTGGGTGGTGGGCAGTGGCCTGAACTGGCAACCCTCAGCATGGTAATCTTCATGTGTGGTGGAAACCAATGCTTTGGACTTCGCGGGGGGATAGATCCTCTCCATCATCTCCTGCCTGCCAGCAAAGCATCCCACACACCCCTCAGCTCTGGGGTACCCCCATCCCCAGACAGGCAGGGTCCCCTCCTCTGGGACATGGCTGCAGGGATAGGTAGCACCCAGAGGTGCAAGCTTGCCTGTATTTCTCGTAAAGCATAACCTCCAGCATGGCCTCTCGCTGTCCTGCAGGTGAGAAGGTACCATCAGTCCTCCAGCTAAGGTCTCCTCACTGCCTTTGTGAGGGGCACACAGCTTTAGGGCAGTGCCACAGCCTTACCTCGCCCCAGCAGCAGGACCCTGTGTGGCAGGCGGTAGGTGTCCTTTGTGGTGGAGCTGTTGGTGGGCCAGGAGAGGAGCTTGTCGACCAGCAGCCCTTGGTGGCCGTGACGGTGGATGAAGCCCTCGCTGGCCCCCTCCTGCCCTGGCACAGTGTCCAGGTGGTTTGTAGCTCTCTGGGGACAGACAGTAGGGGCTGCAGGAAGGAGCCCGCCCTGTGGTGCCCCATGCCTGCTCCTGGCTTTTTGGGTTTTGATAGCCCCATGGGGCTCAAGGCAGGGTTGGGAAGAGGTGTCCCTAAGCTGGAATATGGATTGATCCATTTGCTCCCCCAGCAGTGAGGCCCCTGTTCTCCTCCCAGAGCCTTGCTGTCGGTCCTCACGTGCCTGCCTGTGCCTTTTGTGCTATTGAATTTCATCCCCTCGACATCCTGCTGGGCTCAAGGTCATTCAGCGAGCTCCAGCCTGGCTAAGGGTGGCTATTTTTAGAGGGGGGGCTATCCAGATGCAGGGGGCTTCATGGGATCAGCATGTGGGAGGTAGTGGGATGGATTTTGAGGGGCATTCTCCCCTTGTTCACCACCCTCAGGCAGAGGTGGGGAGTTACCTCCTCCTGCCAATTGTGGATCAGGCAGGTCCCCCGGGGCACCGAGCGGTGGGGCTGCTCTGCTGTCGTCTGCAGGGAGGCAGGTACTGGCATGGGGGGCTCCTTGCCAAGGCAAGTCCCCGAGTGTCCAGGGCAGGGCAGCAGCTCAGTCCCACAGGGATCCTTCCCAGTCTCAGCAGGTACCACCTCACTGGGCATGGCTGGCAGGGCCTTGTCAGGCAGCTCAGCTGTGGTCAACAGCATCTCCTGGGAAGCCTCATCTTTGGCTGATGTCTCCTGGGGCATCTCAGTTGTGGCCATCGGTGCCCGTGTCTGGCATGGTGGCTTCTCCATGGGTGCCTCAGGCATGAGAACATTCCTCTGGATGCTGACCACGCATGGTGGCACCTCTCCAGGGCACACTGGAAGGTGGCCAGTCAGAGCCACCCTGCAGATGAGAACAGGCCCTGAGGAAAGGCACTGGGGTGTGTCCTTCAGCTCCCCCACCGTGTTGCCAGACAGGACTCCGAGGCATGGGTGCTTCAAGGTGTCACCCCCACCCATGGACCGAGGACAAGGGGGCACCACTCCTTTAGGGAGGCCAGGAGCAGTGTCTGCACCATAACTCCCCCTCCATCCTTACCCACTCCTGCCAGCAATACCCCTCCAAGTGTCCCCAGCTCAAGCTCTGCCCCCCAGTGCCCACCACCAGTATTCTGCCTCCCAATACATCTCCACACCCACTCCCGCGGCTCTGCAGCCCCCAGCACCTTCTGCTCCCCCACCCTCCCCTGTCCACTGCTCCCTCACCTCCTCAGGTCCCACTCCCCACCATGGCCGTGCCCCGTTCCCCTCCATCTCCTAATGTTC
This sequence comes from Turnix velox, assembly GCA_013400935.1. Taxonomy (NCBI): domain Eukaryota; kingdom Metazoa; phylum Chordata; class Aves; order Charadriiformes; family Turnicidae; genus Turnix; species Turnix velox. Next base: position 13,871 of record VZTY01022834.1, read on the forward strand.
CACTGTCCCCATCACGCTCCCCAGCCATGCCCACACCCCCATCCCCAGATGTCCCTCTCAAGGACCACCCTGAGCCCCTACACCCCTTGGTGCACCCCTCACCCCCGGGGGGTCTCGGGTCCCCGCCATCTTGTCCTCGCCTCCATGGTGCCTTGTCCCCCTCCGTCACCATAACGACGGTAAACACCGCTCGCAATCTGATTGGTGCTGCCCCCAGGCTGCGCTTCTTCCCATTGGTGGAGACCCTGAAGGGGCGGAGCTAATGAGGAGAGGGTCCGAGGGGGCGCGGCCGGGGCAGGGCGGGGGGAAGCAAATGGCGAATCCCGCAGTTTGAGTCTCTCTGTGCGGATCCTGCTGCCCTGTCCCTTGGCAGGGCTGTCCCCACAGGCTCCGGGATGCGCACCATCCCCAGGCAGGAGCCACTCGGGCGTGCTGAGGAGTGGCAGGACACGCCCCTAGGGATAAGTTGTTCCCCAGGCCTTGGACCCCCAGTGACACCCGTGGCTCTTGAGACCAAGCGCTCATCTGCCCCAGCGACCCACGGCGTGGGACAGGCCCGACGCCCGGGTGCCCGGCGAGGAGCGAAGCAGCTTCCCTCGCCACCGGGGTCCACCATCCCCGCCGAGGCTGGGCAGAAGAAGGTCCCTTTGACCATGGCGGCGGCTCCGGCAGGAGGGGTGTTATTCCAAGCGCGCCGCGGTGCGCACCGCCGGGGCCGCCACGCCGCCCGCCGCTGGGGCCTCTTTGTTTTTCCTGGCCGGGGATGTGCCCGGCCCCTCTTGGCCTCGGTCGGCGGGGCCGGGGCCTCCAGCGGGGGGACCGCTCCTCCCTCCGGGTGATCGGCTCTGCGCCAAGATGGGGCTCCTCCGAGCCCATCTGCCGCGCAGCTGCCGGGAGGAGGGAGAGATGTGCTCTGGGGATCAGGTTCTGTTAAGGGACAAGCACTCACCCCCCCAAACACCCAAAACTGAGGGGACATACCACCCCTTGGTGGTGTGCTGGGGTGCGCCGAGGGCTGGGGGCTGGGTGGGAAGGGGCTGAAAGGATGAGTGATGCTGGTGATCCCGGGCCCTGAGGTGCACCCAGAAGGGTGAGGAAGGGGTAGGGGGACACCCTGACCCAAACTTGCCTTTTGTGGAAGCATCGCCAGATTCCTCACCAGGTGAATGTGGGCTTGTCCCTAGGGTCAGCCAAAATCTTGCCCAAGGTGCATGGGGTGCACTGAACACACCTGAAGTACACATGGGCTTGTCCCCGCGGGCAGCCAAAAGCTTGCCCAGGGTGCATGGGGTGCACTGAACGCACCTAAAGGCACAGCAGTACAGTGTGGTCCAGGGATGTGGGTCCATTCACTCTAGGGTGATATACGGGGGCTGTGGGGCAGCAGCCCTGGAGCTGCTGGAGCACATCTGGCCGCCTCTCCCTGTCTGACACATCCCCCACTGCCCCCCTGCCCAGCTCCTTTTGGGAACTTGCGTCATTTGTGATAGTCTTTGGCTGAAGAATGAAAACAACGCTGCCTTCCCCCCACCCCCTACCAAACCTTGCCAACCCCATGGGGCCGTGACCGCCCCTGCTGCTCCAGGGGCCCACAAAATAAACCAGGAGCAGGAGAAGACTTAGCGGCAGGCATCCATCCCCTGACCTCGCGTGCCAGCGAGGGCACGGCGTCCCTGGGGGGCTGCTCCAGGGGATGATGCACTGAGTATCGCTGCTCAGAGTCCCCACATCCCCAGGGACCGTCTTCGTGATCCTCAGCCCCTTGGGAATCCCTAGACAAAAGGGGAGCCCCCATGGCCAAGAGTGATCTCACATCCTATATTTTTAAGGTTCATTTGCACCCCGAAAACATTCCCTTCACGGGAAGGCAGCAAGAGGGCTCTGCCACCGCCCCGCTCTGGTCCTGTGGAGGTGGAGGCCCCAGCCAGCGCCACCGAGCCGGAGGCTGAACAGAGCGGCCATTCTCCCCCGGCGGGCTGCGGTCCCCTGCGCGGCTGGCGGGGGCCCAGGCGTCCCCGCCGGCGGTGCCAGGTGAGCCTAGCGCCGCGCCAACACCGGCCCCCGCCGCTAAATATAGCCTCGGCACAGCGGGAGGCGCGGGGCAGGGAGTGCGGGGGCTATGGTGGCACACAGGTAGGATAAACCCACGCCACCACCACCCGTCAGCACCCCACTTGGTGGGGACGGGGAGGGCATGCCACCTGCCTGTAGTCAACACGTGTGTTGTGTCTGTGTATGGGTGAAGGAGGGGTGTCTGGAGTGCACTGCGCGTGATGCCATCTGCACACCAGCCCCCGGTGTGCAAGGGGTGCATCACTAGGCATCATGGTGCACACGAAGTGGGGGAGGTTTATGCAGGGATACACACGAAGGGGGGATTGGAGTGGTTTTGGGGTGTACAGGGCAGTGAATTTAGGACAGAGGTACACACAAAGGGAGATCTGGAGTGTGCAGCGTGGTGAATTTGGAGCAGAGATGCATATAAAGCTGGGAGAGGGTTGTGAGGCTTGCTTAACAGTGAATTTGGCATGGAAGTACAAAGTGGGGACAGGGTTATGGGGCTTGCTGAACATTGAATTTGGCACAGAAGTGCACACGAAGTGAGTCTTGGGTGTGCAGGGAGGTGAGTTTGGCACAGAGTTGCACATGAGGAAGGGGGGGTGAGGCATGTGTTTTGCACTGTGCTGCCTGTGAAGGGGGATCTAGGGCATGCAGAACAATTAGTTTGGCACAAGAATGCACACCAGAGTGGGTCTGGGTTGTGTAGTGCAGTGAGTTTCACATAAGTGGGGGTTGCCTGGGCTGTGTAATGTGATGTGTTTTGCAAAACCCCAAGGTTTGGGATGTATTTAGCAGTGAATTTGGCAGAGAAAGGGGGTGTGAGAATTTGACAGAGAAAAGGGGTCTAGGTATGCAATGCCATGAGCTTTGAACTGTGGTGACCATGCAGGGGTGTCTATGGTGCAGAGAGTGGCATCTTTAGCACACTGCTGCACACAAATGAGTCTGGGGTGTGTAGTTCAGTGAGCTTTGCACAGAGGCAGAAGTGTGTGTGTGGAGTGTGATGTGCTTTGCACAAACATCACAGGCTTGCTGAGCAGTGAGTGTTGCACAGAGGTGCAGAGGAAGGGGGGCTGGGGTGTGCAGTGCCATGTAGGGTGGTCTGGGCATGGGATGCTGATGGTGCTCCTGGGACATCCCCCAACTTGGAGTCAGGCTTGAGGCATCCAGCCGGCACCCATCCCAACCTGATGCCAGCATGAGCATTTTTCTTTTCGTGAGCCTCACAAAAAAAGACTTCACTTGGTCCAAATGGGAGAATGGTCCAAAGCACTTCCAGTGTACTTGGGTTGTGGAATCACAGAATGTGATGAGTTGAAAGGGACCTTCAAAGGCTATCCAGTCCAAACCGCCTGTGGGGAGCAAAGACACCCTAGATCAGGTTGCTCAGAGCCTCATCAAGGCTGGCCTGAAACCTCTCCAGGGCTGGGGTCTCCACCACCTCTCTGGGCAACTAGTATCAGTGTCTCACCGCCCTCACAGGGAAAACCCTCTTCCTGTCTAAACTGTCTAATCTAACCCTGCCCTGCTCTAGTTTCAAACCACTGCCCCTCATCCTATCGCTCCATGCCCTGGCAAACAGCCCTCTACAGCTTCCCTGTAGCCTCTTCAAGTACTGGGAGGCCACTTCTCCAGGATGAACAGCCCCAACTCTCTCACCCTGTCCCTGCAGCAGAGGTGCTCCAGCCTCCTGATCATCCTTACAGCCCTCCTCTGGACCCTCTCCAACAGGTCCATGTCCTTCTTGTGCTGAAGGTTCCAGAGCTGGATGCAGTACTCCAGGTGGGGTCTCAGTAAGAGCAAAGGGGCAGAATGAACTTTATTGATCTGCTGGCCACTGCTGTCCCAGCTCGACCACCCCCAGGAGGGCCACCCTGACAGACACACACAAAAGCCACCACCCAGGAGATGGTTTATTGGAGAGCTCAGCCGGGGGGCCAGCCCAGCTGCCGCCCCCCCAGCACGTGGAGGTGCAGATGGTAGACAGACTGGGCACCATGCTTCCCGTCGTTGATCACTGCAGAGAGAGGTGACAGGGGTCAGGACACCCCTACTCGTGACCACCCACAGCTGGGTGGAGTGGGACACATCAACTCACCCACACGATAGCCATCGGCCAGCCCCTCGGTCTGTGCCGTGCGTGCTGCCACCACCAGCAAGTGTCCCAACAGCTGCATGGGGGAAACAGGAGAGTCAACATCCTACACGTCTGTGCCCGCTCCCTAAACACCCCAAGGACACCCCCGTGGGACTCACCTCAGTGTCCTGGGGACCCACGCGGCTGATCCGAGGGATGGGGCGCTTGGGGATCACCAGGAAGTGGATGGGGGCTTGTGGGGCCACATCACGGAAGACCAGGCACTGCCACGGGTTGGGGGGGGGAACAGGGTAAGCACTACACGCGTGGGTGCGCCCCACTATCCCCCTCGGCTCCCTCACTCCAGCCCCACTGCACCCCCACTTCTACCTTGTCATCTTCATAGAGGATGGTGGCAGGCACGCTGCGGGCAATGATCTTGCTGAAGATGGTGGGCTGCCCCTCCGCCTCCTGGCCGGCCCGCTGAGCCTTCGCCACCTCCCCGTCCTGCCCGCCGGAAGCCGAGTACCACTGGGGTGAGGGGTACACGAGTGGGGTGAGGGGTCACACAAACTTAGCGGCGTGGCAGAAGGGGCGGCGGGGTGAAGGAGACAGGGAGGTGCATATGGGGGCGATGGGGGGTATGAGAACAAGGGGATGATGAGGGCATGCACATCGGGAGGGCAGGTGGTGTACGGGGTGTCCCCGTGGCGTACGGGGGGTCACGCCCGCCGTGGACCTTGTCCGATGTTGAGGGAAGCAGCTCAGGGTTGAAAGCACAACTGGGCACGGCCTCCCCAGCCTCTGAGGTGTGTCCCCACCCGTTCCCCCGTGTGTCGTGTGTCCTGCCCTCCCCACGCGT
>VZTY01022882.1:5138-15637 GCA_013400935.1 Turnix velox
TTGGGGAGGGTGGAAGCCGGGGGGAACCGAAACCTAGAGCCGAGGGGTTAGGGAGAAGTGCGTGCGGGGTGCGGGGGGGAGGCACGGGGGGGGTGGTTGCGAGGCCTTCCTTTTTCTGTGCTATCCACACGCGCGTTTTAGCCTCCTTGCTAAATTCTGCTTGCACCGTGCAGCCACGGGAAAAAAAAAAAAAACAAACAAAAAGAAAGACTTTCTTGTGGATGTTCCCCTGAAATAACACTTTCGGCGAGGTCAGGCTTGTTCCCCGCCAGATGACAGACAAGAGCAACAAGCCGGGTGCCCGCGGCACCGTGTGCTCGCATCGTGGCTTTTAGCGGCGTTAAATCCCCCATCCCTTAGATTCTAGCGGTCCTCTCCGTGCCCTTAGTTAAAAGGAGGCTTTTCGGCTCGCGGTTTGAATGTTGGAAATTTAGCAGACGCCTTTCTGCTAAACGATTTTTCCTTTTCACCAGAGAGGGTGAGGTGAAGGGAGAAGTGATGCTGCTTCGCGTTCTTCCACCGAAATGCTGCAACTAAAGATTTGTTTTCCATGATGAGCGGCGTTTTAAACCATGCCGGCTTTGAGCGGTGATGGGTAGTTCTGAATATCAGTTTAGCACAGCTTATTTTTTTTTTACTTTCTCTTTTTTTTTTTTTCTCCTTCCCGAATGTGAAGTTTCGTAGTTTCAGAGATGAGTAGACACTGTCCCTAGTGAAAGCGGGTCAGTGGGTGTTGTTTTTGGGTAATGAGGCCGTTCTATTTGCTTGTTAATGGCAGGTTGACTTACTGCAGCAGGGGGTGAGTGTAGTAACATGTCTATTCATTCGAGTATCAGCATGTGTATTCTTCCACTACGGCACTTTCTCTGGTGGCTGTAAAGTGCAAAACAGGACGTGGTTGCCGAAAATACACAGCTGGGAGATATTAATGGTCAAGAGTCACGTAGAAACGAGTTAGAGGGGGATCTGACCGAACAGAAGGTGGCAAAACTAGCACCGTGCTACATGCTGTTCCCTTATAAGAGGCAATGTGAGCATTACAGACCGACCGTAGCTTATAAATCGTTTATTCCCTTATTTTTTCGAGTTAGAAAAATTTGCTTAAGTGTTGTGTGACGAATGTATTGGCTTCGTTTACCAGTAGCCACTGGAAACGATCAAGTTCGTTGAGCCAATAGGGCTGCCTGTCCCCAAACTACATTTCCTAGAACTTCTTTTGCTTTTGATGGTTGGTTGTTTTTTTTTTCCATCTCCTGGTCTCCTCACTGTTCATTTTTTTGCACCTCTCCAAATAAAGGTAAGCCTCTGGAGTTTCTTTATAGATAACCACTTATGTATCATCTCACCATCACTAGCAGTGGTCAGGTAACAGATTTTAATATACTGTCATACAAAACCTGCTTTTTTCAGCTCATTCTGTCTCAAACACACAGCACTTTGGTTGGTGCTCTGACACTTCAGTTCTTAGTTGCTAAATATCTGATTTTTTTTTTCTCCCTTAAAAGACTCAAAGCTGGATACAAATACTGATCCATTTTGCTGTATCTCTTTTAAAGACAGTTTTGTAATAGTTCTTTCCCTGCTCCCACACCATACTCTTTCTGTTATATTTAAGTCCATTGTGTCCTGAAATCACTGGTAGCAAGTCAAGAACTTTGGATATGCCAGATCTGCTGCTAACACTTTGAAAGAATGTGCACATCTTGGGTTTTATTCTGTGGAAAGCCAGCACTTTTGGGACCAATGTAAATAAATCAGAGTTGGGCATTATTTTGTCTCTCTTCTTCAACGTCACAGAAAGCATAGTAAAAAGCCTGGCAGTAAAGCAGAGAGGAAGGAAAAAAAGGGAGAGTGAAGGCATGAAAAGTAACAGTACTTAAGTGGTGGGACCGAAGTGAAATTAAGAACTCAAAAACTTTGTGAATGCATCCAGGGGACCTCCAAAAGTGGTTTGATATTGCTCATTTCAGAACTAACTATTAACAGATATTCAAAATAAGAAGAGCTTGAATGGGAGATACTGAGCTCCTGAATTTGCTGAATTATCACTCTTTGTAGTAAGGCTTTTAACAAGGACTTTGGCGTTGTGCTGATTCCTGGCTTTTAGCCAGGGAAACTGTTATTGTTTTGATATAGTAGGCATGGTCATAGACTATGGCATGTCAACATCGTTTAAAGAACAAGAAACGTGTGCCCGCTGAGGAGTTATTATGACGGACAGATTTCCAGGGTCTCTGGTTGGCACCAGTACTGTACTGGGTAACAGAAGTAGGAGGTTGTAAATGTTTTGGTTTCTGTGTGCAGAATTGGGAGACCCCGTAGTTGCTATTGGAACAGGGACTTCAGCTGCCAGATTTGGAAGGGATCATTCCCTCTTGCCCCAAGTATTACGGATGCTGCTCGGATTGTCTTCCCTGCAGTTCCTTTAAACAATGAGCAACAGCCAGACAGCTCTAAAGAGAAAATCTTGCCATATTTCATATTTCTGCTGCTATGAGGCTGAAAAAACATGAAATTTAGGTTGGATTATTGTTTCCAGACCTGTTTGGGATTACAGAGAGTGCTTTACTTTTCATGCGCAGTAGAGTGGTTTTCTCAGAGTGTGTCTAAGCAGTGACTTTAAATCCCTTGCTCTGCTTTTGTCTGACTGCAAGATGTGTTGTGTTTCTGCAGTAGCCAAATAAAGTCCTTTTTAAAAGCCTATCCATTTTTCAAAGGTGGAATTTCAGATGAGCTGTCAAATTTGGCTTGTCACAGCGAGTGACCCTTCTACCTCTCATTTGACTGCCACACAGTAGCTCTGAGCATGGTAGCAGCATCTGTAAGCCAGCTTCACAACTGGAGCCTGAAAGTGGTAGAACAAAGTTGCCAAGTTTCAAGTAGAGTTGGTGGTTATCTTGGAAACTGTGCTGGAGAACACAACCACAAATGATTTTGCCAAATAATATACAGTATTTATTTAGTCCAGCTCAATGATTGCTGTTGAGGCAGTCAGCCAGTAGCAGTAAGTGTTGTGACATCATTTTGAAAAGCTGTGTGCTGGTTCTGAAATGGAGTGGGATGCAGCATGAATCATTATTAAAGAGAAAAAAACAGAGATAAAAAAGAATATGACTGCATCATGGCCAAAAAGGGAATTATATGAATCAATCACACTTGTAGCATTATTCCATTCCCATACTCCATAGGGCAGTGAATACCTTCTTACTCATTTTATGATATTCTGCAGGAAAAAAATCCTTTTGAACACTAAACAATTAACTAGTAACAAGTTGTTACATTTTCAGATGTCAATGCTTACATGTTCAATTTGCATAGCTGGTCCTAGTATCCTAGATAATAAAATGTTACAAATGGAAAGTACCATGAGTAATCACCTTCTCAGTCACCCAGTGAAAAGAACTTGTTTCCCCTAAGGGAAGGCAGAAGTAAGTCTTTTTAAAAATCACTCATTTTTCTATGGGATTGCTCAGTGTGTAGAGACAGCAGAATTAGGGGGGGATAAGGAATGAAATTCTGAACCTAAGGACATCTGATAACTGATCTGAAAAAGTTGTTTGGATTAAAATACTGGGAATAGGTCTCACATTACATGGCAGAGAGTAACAGAAGGAAGGTTGAAAAAAACAAGGTTTGAGAAACAGGAAGAAAAGCTAACTCCTTTTACCCATGTCTCACACTGTTCTTGAATTAAAAAAAAATAATACAATCTGCCATATAAGAGGCTCAGAAAGAGTGTCTTACTGGTTGTTCATACTAAAGGATTTAAATCTGGAGACAACTTTAAGAAAGTTCTTATGCTTTGAAAAACACTTTTAAAACTGTAAAGATTTATATTCCTGTCTGTCTTTTCAAGCAGGCTTGTTCATCTCTGTCAAATGTCTTCCAGAAAGCTGAGTCATTTTAGTGACCTGAACAAAATTCAGGTTGTCCTTCAAAAAAAAAAAAAAAAGTTTTCTGTGAAAATGTGTATTCCAAGTTGGGGAACTGATGCCTTGTGGCATACATATGGCAAAAAACCACTGTAGGATTATTCTTACTAATAAACGAGGGCTTGCAATATTGAGGCTTCAGTTTGACCTAATTCTTGGTGTGTGTGGATTTTTCCCCTTATTAAAATAAAGGCAGCAGTTCTCTCGCAGCATGGAAAAGAATAGGCCTTTCTGCACTCCCAAGTTCAGCAAGAAAGGAAAATTCAGCATCTTAGTTCTAATGAAATACAGCATGTCTTTTAAGATAGATTCACAGAAGTGAACAGTTGAGTAGTTAGATAGTTAAGATATCCAGGAATAACCAAGTACCTCTTAGGAATGTCTGCCCTGGGTACAGGGCAGTAGCCTCAGCACTTCTGATTAATTCCTATAGTGTGCTTTAGACAACATGGAGTATTTTCACATCTAACCTCACGTAAACCTCACATGTGTTTCAGCACATGTATGCAGGAGGGAGGAGAAGCTGAATTCTTCACAGCTATATAAAGAGGATAATGACTCCATTCTTTATTTCTACGTGACCTACCTTATCACTAATTTAACATTTTCGATGACTAAAATTCAAACAACTTCTCTGCTTAATCTCCTTTCTACTATTGCATAAACAGTCCAGGCTTTGCCTTCCAATGTCCCGGTGTGAACTGCTCTAAGTCATGATGTGCTGGAAGAGGATTTGGCTCCATTGCAGTAATAGCCTAGCTTACCAAGTGGGTAGATGTTTAAGTCAGGAGGATGACGACTCTCCATGTGGTTGCACGCACGTGGTTGAGTGTTTACAAACAGTGTCCCAGCATCCTCAGCAGCTGCCCCGGACACAGCCAGGGAGGACAGAGTTCTAGGAATGGCTCTGGTCCTCTCGGGCAGTGGAGCAGGGGGAAAGATTAAAAAAATTGCCAAGTTTAAGAAAACATATTGTAGTTTGGGTTTTGGCTGAGTTTTCTGCATCTATATTGTATTCTCAAATGTTAGTTCTTTTGTCACATGCTGCTGGGTTTCTTTTCTCCCAACCAGAGCGTAATCTGGGCTGTGTTGACGTGTTTGGCTGTAACAAACCGACCCTAAGGACAAGATGGAGGTTAAGGGAATTGATAACAAGGTTTCAATTTATTTCCTTGTCCCCTCTCCCCTTTTAAAAAATGCATAAGGAATTCAATCCCCAAAAGCTTTCATGACAAAACAGCTCTTTGCAATACAAGAATCCCACTGTACATGGTTATATATTTTTTTTCCTGTAAATGGTTATATATTTTTTTCCTTAATTAGGCATGACTCACTGCCTTTTAGAGTACTAGAACAATTCTCTTTTTCAAAGAACGAAGAAGAAATCATGAGGCCCTACTAACTTTATAAGTAAAATCAAATAGATGAAAATCTTTATCACTTAATGAGAAGTGTTGACACAAAGAGGTGTTGCAGTTACAAAAGCTAATCCCACTGGAAGGCAAGTTTTGGATCTCCATTAGACATAAGAAACTTGGTGGAGACTTCTGCATTTACTCTATCAAAAGAATAAATGCTTGCTTCTAGTCTGTTGTTTAAAAGAAATTTTAAAAAGGCAGTAGAAGTGGTGGTAATTATTGGGGTTGTCTTACTAAAAGGGCTTCAGGAATCAGAGATGAAAATCCATGGTAGCTGGTCAGGAGTAACTGGCTGAGGATGTGTTTCACACCCTTCCCTGCGGACTTAAACCAAAGCTGTCAGACAGGTTGTGTTCTCCAGAGACAGCCAATAATGTGCCTGAACTGTGGGACCTTATTATCTGCTCCTCAGCCAGAAATGTTATTTTCTAGTCCTGTGCACATTTTTCAGACTTTCTCATGCAGTTTTGCCACAAGTGCTAGGGACAGTGTGCAAAGCACAGAACTTTACTAAGTGAATCCCAAGAATTCAAATGGGGATTCACAAGGATTCACATGGGGAGGAAGCAGTTGGTACAAGTGTATCCTCCAAATTCAGAATTTGTCAAGATGAGTCATGGTATCATATGACACAGTATGAAGGCCAGTCCACAGATCTTGTTCCATATGTGTCTTCTGCTATTAGTTTTATGTTCACATCAGTTGCTTCCATTTTCAATTCATCACTGTATTTTTTGCTAACACACTCTGGTGGTTTCTTTGTCCCCTGTCATCTCCTGTGCTAGATAGAGTTGTTTGGATTGCATCCAGAACCTGCTCCTGTTTCACTAAGCTCTTCACCTCCTTTTGTTTTCTTTCCTGACCTTTTTTAACCCACAGTTTGACTATCTGTTCCTTCTCTTGTTACTTCAAAGAGTAAATGTTAACCTTAGACCTAATGCTGAAGAGTAAGTTTTGCCCTCAACTTCAGTGTCCTTTAATAACTTTCCATATTGTCCTTTAGCATGAGAGACAACTGTTGATGCAGCACTCAGGCCCATTTCATGCCCATGATACTTTTTTCATCTTTGTTTAATCTGTGTTTGAAGTCACATATTTTGAAGTTATACAATTTTTATACTTGCCAAAGGACATCAATCTCTTTCAGCTCTTATGTAAGCAAAAAAGAGAAAAGAATGATTGCATATTTCCTCTTGTGTGCAGGTAGCATTGCTGTCCTGCTGATGGTAAAGGAGGGAAGTGAATTGTTGTGGTAAAGCAGGAGTTGGTTCCCTTCCCCCCAAAGTTACAGAATTGAGATGTTTCCTTGAAGCTTAAAGTGCATGCATAGCTTCATAAAAGGAATGCATTTTATCCCTGAAGAAGAACACAGGAAAGCTGGAAAATACATTGAACTTGCCTTTCCCTGGGATTTGAAGATGTGAGGGGTCGATGTGTGTGTATGTATTACAGATCTTAACAGCCTTTCATTACAAATGACCAACTTTTTGTTCTCCCTGCACTCCTCTGTTTGATTTCACGTTTGTCTGATCTGCCCCAAAAGGTCTGCAGTGTTACTGAAATGGCAACAGCAAAAATCAAAGCCATGAAAGCTGAGCAAAACTGAAAAGGTTCAGATTTAACACTTATTTCACACACATAACTGGTAGACATCTTAGGAAAAAAAAAAATCTATTCTGTTGAGTCTCCATTCCACACACAGTTTGTTGATGTACACATCACATACCTAAGAGCAAATGAAAATATTGACCAAATATAGAAAAGCACTCTTGATATTTATAAACATGAAAAATGTACAAAATGGGAAAATACAGACTTTCTGGTCTCTGTTTCTATGAGTGCTTTGCATACTTTCCCCAGAATGTTTGATCTCTTTAAATTTAAAACTCTGCTTTTCTGTTTCCCTGTAATCCTCAATGCAAAGAAGCAGCTTCTGTAGGTGTGAAAAAGTAGTAAGAAAAACAAGAATTAAGCTCACTACTAGAAGTGCCTGAGAAGTGAGAGGTGAGGTAGGAAAACGGAGATTTCTATGTATTTTTCCATTGTGTGGTTGACAATACATTATATATAGGCGGCCTTTTTTTCCCCCCAGTGCTGTCAGCTGACTTGGGATCCTGAAAACTGATGGCAGCCCTTGCCATTTTCACAAAGCCCTATTCTTTTTCCTTGAGCTCACCCAACTGTAGCACCCTGCCTATATAGAGACACTTTCAGGAGTGAGGTATCTAGTCAGTCATATACTTTGTAGCAACTGAAAAAAATAAAGTAGTTTTTGGGGTAATTTTTTTTCCTTTGTGGAGGGAGTGTGAATCTGTAACTATTGAATAGTTACTTTTTCTTGAAACAACTGCTACTAGGTAGTTGGAGATGCTTTTGTTGGACAAGCTGGAGCATGAGTCTCATTCAGGATGGCAACTCTCATGCTTCTAAATATAAGGAGAGTGGATAGAGAGAGATTAATTATTGCACATTAGGAGGCACCTCATATCCTAGCCACGAAACAGACTCCTACTGTGCTTGGGGGCTGTACAAACATAACCATTTTTTTGTTTCTGTTTAGGTACTCATTTCAGTAAAGGAGACAGAGAAAAGGGCTATGGCAGTGCACTAGGGGCCAGGGAATTAGTAACTCCTGTTTTTTGATGCAAAGTAGAAGCAGAAAACTAAATATTTGCAGTAAGTAAAGCAGAACTGCTATTGCTACCTGCACTCTGTTTGTGTTCAGAGGAATTCCTAACCAGCATTGCTGCACTCTTTTCTCTAGGGCACTAATATTAATGAGCAGACAAAACATGCAAAGAGTAAGAGTACATAGTTAATAAACAGCAACTGAGAGGCAAAACACACACAGAGTTCATATGCAATTTGGTACAAACCCTGTTGGATTAATTTCAGTGCATTTTTTTTTCTTTTTTTTTTTAAACAATAAAAGACATACAGGAAAGTTGTGGTAAAGCTAGGAACTGAACCCGTATCTCCTAAGCACCAGTGCTTTACCCATGATACCCTCCTTCCTGCTTATTCAGAGGTTTACAGATAGTTTTCCTCTGCTTACTGAGATAACAGAAGTATTAATTTTAAGAAACAGAAACTAAACTCAGAAACAAGTAGCTTTTCACTTTTGAAAAAAAAAAAATTGGTTTTCAGTAGCATGAGTGGCCTGATGTAGTGGGAGGTGTCCCTGCCTATGGCAGGGGAGTTGGAACTCGATGATCTTTGAGGTCCCTTCCAACCCGAACTATTCTATGATTCTATGATTCTGTGTTCTCTTTCTGCTGCACAAGTCTTTGGACCTTTAAACCAGCAGTCAATGCTTGCTCAAAGCAACCCAGCAAGTTAAATGCTGCTTTTTATCTCCTCAGTGAAGAGAGCAGCTTTTTGTGCACCACTGTTGAAGCCCTCCACTCCAAACAAGAAAGGGTACCATAAAGGACCTTATCTCTGTTTGACTGGCACTGCAGAGGTCTCCTTACACCTCTAAACAAATAAGCAAAATCTCTCAAGGAGTCAGTAATAATTAAAAATAGCTTGTTGTGTCACTTAATTACAGTGTGTGAAACCGAGTTGTGTAATATTGTAGGTGCTCCAATAGCTCCTATCCTTTAATATCCTTGATCCTCCTATTCATTGAGGCAAGATTTCCCACGGTATGGAAACTATTCCCTGACATCAGCTCTAACCTACCACATGGCACTTTTGATCTTTTCCATCAATGAAGGGTTTGTCAGGGTTCATGAACCCTCACACTGATGGGGGTAGATTTAGACTTGACATAAGAAAGAAATTCTTTACAGTGAGGGTGGTGAGACACAGGAACAGGTTGCCCAGAGAGGCTGTGGATGCTCCCTCTCTGGAGGTGTTCAAGACCAGGCAGGACAAGGCATTGAGCAGCCTGATGTAGTGGGAGGTGTCCCTGCCTATGGCAGGGGGGTTGGAACTCGATGATATTTAAGGTCCCTTCCAACCCAAACTATTATATTCTATTTGTCATCAGAAATCTCTCTGCTGGAATCAGGCTGCACAAGCCCATGCAAGTGATACAACCTTAGTGGCAGTCACAACTTTCTATGTAACAGTCACCTGTTATCTCCCTGACCTGAGTCAGCAACAGTAAATTTTGTGGAGTTCTTTTGCTGTGGGGAGTTACAGCTCAGCCTGCCTGCTTTGGTACACAGTGAGCCTCCTCTCCTTACCTTCAGTGCATTCACACACTCCTGATACAATCCATGATTCCACATTTGGAAATAAAATCCAATGGGCAATTTAGCTCAAGCAGTATGTCTGGATGCTGACACAGGCAGTTGACCGTGAAGGACAGATGGATTTTTCCCTGCCCTGTTTAGAGATACAATAGAGCTGCAAAAATTCCTCTCCCCTTGGCATTTTGGAGGTTGTGTGGCTGAGTCATAGAATCATAGAATCATAGAATAGTTGGGGTTGGAAGGGACCTTAAAGATCATGGAGTTCCAACCCCTCTGCCATAGGCAGGGACACCTCCCACTACATCAGGCTGCTCAGTGCCTTGTCCAGCCTGGTCTTGAACCCCTCCAGAGAGGGGGCATCCACAACCTCTCTGGGCAACCTCTTCCAGTGCTTCACCACCCTCACTGTAAAGAATTTCTTTCTTATGTCAAGTCTAAATCTACCCCCTTCCAGTTTACATCCATTGTTTCTAGTCCTCCCATCCGATATCATGTTAAAAAGTCCCCACGTGGCTTTCATGCTGCTTGGCCTCGCTGTTTACAAACACAACTCCCAGACATCTCCAAAGCGCTGCACAACCCAGAGGGTGCCGCAACGCCTTTGCCAGAAGCCCTCTTTTCACTTGCATCTGTGGCTGCTCGTGGCATCAGTGGACAAAGGCAGGGCTGAGGGAGCCTGTCAGCTCATTGGGGTTTGCACCTTTTACATTTAAGCAATATTCAGGCCAGATGTTTACAGCAAGGATGTCCACGGTGAGTCAAAAATAGAAACTTTATTGCTCGATAACGTAGTAGCGGTGGAGAGCACTGGCTACACCGACACACAACAGCAAGGAAGGGACTGCTCTGCTTTCCAGAGACACTAGTAGGGAATTGGGTAACACAGTAGGGCAGGATTGCAGATTGCCTGTAGAAATGAATGGGGAGTCTTTTTTTTTTTTTTTTTT